>JBAMJV010004762.1:0-27407 GCA_037951105.1 Echinarachnius parma | reverse complement strand
ACAAGGAATGAGATTTTCATTTGATTTTCCAGAGCATGTCACATATGTATTGGATATTCCTTTCAAAAGAATATAGGGGCCCACCACAAATAAAATCATGCTTGATGGAGAAAGCGGTGTATTTTCAAAGGTAAATATTAGTATAATCGGCTATTTTGTATTATATTTGTTACATTGGGCCAAATAAATTGAAGATCTGCGTTATAGTTACGCCTTGCTATTATCCCTGCTTCCGATATAATTTTTTTTTGGAGGGGGTGTTTCCTCTTTCTTGCTTGTCGGTAAAAAACCCGTGGCGAGTCCATCCCCCCCCCCCCCCCCCCCCCCCGTTGCCCTTATTCAATTTGACTACGTGAATATTTGCAAAAACTTATGACAGAAAATTTGATTGAACGCTTATTTCTTTTGGTCGCCATACCTACGATATTATTCTCACAGTATCCTATTTCGGCTGTCTATTTACAAGATAATTAGAATGTTTGATTAAGTGACAAGTTCCTACTTTATTCAAACTCAATTGACGTATCTTGGATTTCTTATAAGGTACAATACAGAGCTAAATTGCGTTGGATGCTAGTTCTGAATATGCTGTATTCATTGTCTTAAACCCCCAAGTTTGGCAAATTGATCCATTTCTTGGAAGATATTCGAGTGAGATCAGTTGAAATACCTGACGACTTTACGATAATGTATAGCAGTATTATTGAGGATTAATACATTATATTCTTCGTTCATTTGTCACCATTTTGTCTACTGAATTAAAAAAAAATCATCAACTCATGTGTATTAGGTTTTCATAATTTCATTATTAAAGTAAAATTGCTTTTTGTATAGCCATAATTACTTGTAAAAGTTGTATTTGTATGTGTAATTCAGATTACCTAGACGTATTACTGTGTTCATTAATAACATTGGGCATCTCCCCTTCCCCCTATATCCTCTCTCTTTAGACTACCTTTAATCATTTTTGTTTTTAGTTTTTTCTGGTTTGTTTAAACATACGTTTATTGTATCATTATGCATGGATACGCTCAACTTTGAATATCTTAGGCATGGCAACACTACAAGCTTTCAGCTTATAATGCCAGACCAGTGTGTGTTTTTGTATCAACAGTATAACAGTTTATCTTATGTATGAAATTGATTGTTGTGAGACGTATAATAAATAAATAAATAATTAACATTTGTATACACAGATTGACAGGCATGTGAATCTAATATCAAGAGTCGTAGAGGTAAACATATACTGTAGCGAGTTTATATTATTCCTTTACTTTTCATGGCAGACATTGTTCTAAGTTCATAAATGTTTTTTTTTAAATCCCAAGAAATGTTGAATTTCTTAAAATGTTTGTAAAATATGATGAAGCACACTACGAAATAACTCGAATGCTATCAATAATTACACACGTTGTAAAATACAGTTGTGCAGATATACAATCATCCATCAACTGACCCCATGAATGTATTTGGATTAATTTTACATGTCACTCTTTTTGTATTCATGTACCACTGTTTCTTACTGCAAACCATAAAATACAGGAACAAATTAGATGAAGAATAAACATAATTGTGCTGTTCTCCATAATTATGCCTGAAGTATTAAATGAAACAACTTGTTGATGAGTGGTAATTCATGATTGTTGATGTTTTATGTATAAAACCGATTAATGTTCATATGTATCCGGGGGTACATTATGTCTTCCAAATTGATCGCACTAAACAGGATGCCCCCCCCCCCCACCCCCCCCCCCCCCCCAAAAAAAAAAAAAAAAAAAAAAAAAAAAAAAAAAAACGAAAGGGGTACTAGCCATAATAAAGAAACATGATGACTCATGTTCACGGGATAAGGCATCTTTTTTAAAGATAAATGATACGAAGAAGAGTAAATTTGGTCGAGTAGTTTTTGTTATAGGACGTAAGTAGTTGTTGTTTTTTTTCGTTTTGGAGGGCAACCCTGTATGCACCAGGAAATACATATTACAAATGCATATGATGTGTACTGTTTGGGTCACTGTGTGTGTGTGTGTGTGTGTGTTTGTGTGTGTATGTATATGTTTGCGTGTTTATGTGTATGTACTTGTGCATGCGTGCAAACAAATGTGATTGGGTATGCGCATGTGTGTGTATATTTGCACGTGCGTGCGTATACGAATGTATGGATGTGCATGCGAATGTGTGTGTACGAATGTGTGTGTGTGTCCGTGTGTGTGTTTTCTGGTAATGTGCTTTATGAGGGCGTGTTCTGTATTTTTGTAAAATGTGTGTGTGTGTGTGTGTGTGTGGTAGTACTTTAATCTGTGTGCGGGTTTGTGTTTCTCAAGCTGACTTCGCAGAAAGAGGAGTGTGTGTATGACCTCATAATCTGTCCAAATTCAGGTCAAGAACTATTGTTTGTGCTGTCGTTTTTATGCCAAATCTAATGGTATAAATCAAACTGATTAGCAGCTAGGCTATAATATATATAAATTAATCAAAATGTTCAATCATTGTGAATGCCATAATACACATCATTAATATTCGATTGGCAATTTGTCAAGTATCGCAATAGCTATACCGTAAATCAGATAATTATATTATATTATGTTATAATTAGTACCAGTTGTTTAACAAAATATAATTAGTACTCGTTTATGAAGAAGATAAAGCCAGACACTTGACATTATCCTAATTGATTTGCCCTGATCTTCGGTTGTCAAGGACAACGTACTAATTTGCATTCGCGGCGGAAATTCGCCGCGAAAATTCGCTCCAGTGCGAGCGCAGCTTAAAGCTGCTGTTATTTAGCTTACTCAAGAATTACACATACATTTACAACCATTTACCGACTTCCTAAATTGCTATCAGTTCCAACATCGGCGCGATATTAGCGCGACGTCATATTGCACACGTCATATTTATGTCGGGATGTTGACATCGGCTGAACATCGATTTCATGACTATTTGCCGACTTGTGTAATTGCTGCCAATTCTGACATCGGCGCGATATCGGCTTGACGTCTTATTTGTGATGTCCAATTGAAAACATCGGCTCGACATCAATTTCACATCCATTGACCGACCTCTTAATTTGCGATTTCTCCGACATCGGTATGACATTGTTCTATTGTCATATTTGAGATGTAATATTCCTGTTCGATTATTGACATCGGCCCGACATCAATTGTTCAACCCTTTACCGACCTCTTGAACTGCTCGCAGTTTCGACATTGGCGCAATATTCGCGCGACGTGTTATTTGAGACGTCATTTTTATGTCAGCACAATGATATCGGCCCGACATTCAATTGCAACCATTTCGCGACAAATTCGCATTTCGCGTAAACTCGACATTGGCGTAATGTTGGGGCGACATCAGTTTGCCAACCGCGATATGCCGACATCCAGCCAACAACTTTCGACATCGGCACGACGTCAGGTGGCTAGCTGGGTGTCTGTGTTCTACGCGATCACCCAGTGATGCCTTATAGGCATTGAGCGGAAAAGGAACCGTGTCCTCATCCTCGCTTTCATCAGTGTTCCCTGGTCTGTTTGCGTGCCTTAGACGTCGTGCATTCCACTTGGTTCCGTCATCTAGCTGGAACGTGTTGCTGCCGAGACGTCGTGTGATTCGCGTTGTTGTCGATAGCGCGGAGGCGAACTTGTGCTTCCTCATGGGGCGTTGAATGCGAACCCAATCTCCGACAGCGAATCGAGAAGGCTGTGCGAGTCTTCGTTTGTCCGTGTATGACGTTGTCTTCGCTCGTCGTCGAGCGATCTCTTCCGCCTTGGATTTGATGTCTGCAGTTATGTAGGCGGCGTGGGACGTTGGATCACGTTTAGCGGTACACGCATTTTCCGTCCGATCATGAGCTCTGCTGGTGACTTTCCAGTCAGAGCATGAGGCGTCGATCTGTACGTGCGTAGCAAGGTGTTGATAGCAGTTGAGACTGACTTTTCTTCTGCTAGACTTGCTCTCAAGCTCTCCTTTATCACTTTGTATAAGCGTTCTACTCCCCCGTTTGCCTGTGGGTTGTATCGTGTCGTGGGCTTGTGGCGAATGCCATAGCTGGCCAAATACTCCTCGAACTGGTCCGACACGAACAGCGGACCGTTGTGAGTGGGATGCTTTTCGGAAGTCCCGATTTTGTAAAGAGTGACTCAAGTATGTTGATGACTGTCGTCGTTGGGATTGAGCTTGTTGTCGTCGCGATCTCGAACCACTTACTGTGCTAGTCGTGCACGACCAGGAGAAACCGCAGGTGTTGCGGTGCAGCAACCGGTTCTCCAAAGATGTCGACCTGCAACTCTTCCCAGGGTCGATGGGGTCATGGAGTAGGCTGGAGCGGAGCAGGGAGAGGATTTACTGCCTTCTCGCTAAGGTGGCAGCTTTCGCAATGTTTCACATGCTGTTCCACGCGTTTGTCTATGGAAGGCTCCTAAATGCATTTATTGCACGTTTGCTTCATTCTCACGATTCCTGGATGCCCTTCATGTGCGATTTCCAACACGCTTTGTTTGAGTGCGGCGGGAATCACTGCTCTAGTTCCGTGCGCGACCGCGTATTCGTCGAATATCGTCAGCTCTTCGAGCACACGATGGAACGGGACTAACTCTTCCGCTACTTTTTAAGGCCATCCTCCGGTGATGTAGCATCGAACTCACTCGAGAACCGCGTCTTGCGTCTAAGCATTTCATTCTTTCATATTCGTTCCCTATATTGTCCTACCAACAACCTTTGGCAATTCAGACCACGCCCTCCTACATTCTCAAAACACTGGTAAAATGTTCATGTATTAAAACTGGTTGGTTAAAATAAATAACCAATCGTTAGTTAAAGTGACATGGTTGGTTAAAAATGGCGTTTGTTAAAGATCGTTCCGCATACGTTGGTTAAAGATAATGTGGAATTACCGCCGTTCGAAGTTGGTTAAAAGTTTTGAACATGTGACATGAAATTAGCCAATGAGAAACAAGAAATCGCAGCAATATTTTTTCGGCTAGAGTTAAGCATCATGGAATCTGTAACAGAAAGAATCAAGCAGTTGGGTTTTGAATTCCTCATTAAAGTGTTTGCAGGTAAGCCAAACAAATATTTACTATACCAATCTATTGGTTAATTTGTATAGTACATTTGAAACCGTTAACATTCCCACAATATGTTGAATAATGTGTTAAAATTGCCGTGACTTGACAACCAATTCCCCCATGCAGCCCCGTGTAAATTTCCAGTGATTGCTGCATGCATGCAGCGCGCTGCGCTGCCAACCCGGAACGAGTCGGGACTAGTCTGCAGCAGCATTACATACATCATTACCAGGCAGGGAATCGGCAATCATAATGGCGTAATGTATTCCTGTTTTTGATTGGAATCTTAAGTGTACAGTATCTTTCTGTTATAAGATTGCTAAACCACATGTATCCATTGTAATTTGCAAACTGATCTTTCACTTCCACAACATAGGAATCACCCTACCATTTCTCAATATTCAAAATATTGTGGGAATTTTAACGGTTTCAAATGTATTATTAAAATTCATCAGTAGAATGGTATTGTAAATTTTGTTTGGCTTACCTGCAAACAATTGTTGGTTGGATAATAAAATTAACCAATAGTTGTTTACATAGATGAAAATGTAAGCAACTGTTGGTTACTTTTATTAACCAACCAGGGTTGGTTAACATTATTTATCAAATAATTGGTTTAAGTTTTAAAAGAAAGTTGGGTATAATTGTAACCAACTAAGGTTGATTAAAAATAGTTAACAAATAATTAGTTAAAGCTTTAATAAATAGTTGGTTTTAATCGTAACCAACTGAGGTTGATTAAAAACATATCTAAACAATAATGAGTTTAAGTTTTAATAAATAGCTGGTTCAACTTGTAACCAACTAGGGTTGGTTAATCTTTTAACCAAGAGTTGGTCGGTTCACCTGGAAACCAACTGTTGGGTAAAATTTTAACCAGTTGGTTAAAACATTTTTGAGAGTGTAAACTGCCGCGCTCGATGAAAAATCTCCCGATGCAAATTCCCCTAGCAACTCGTTGCTACCGGAAAAAACAATACCCTCACATTAACACATATCCTGTTACGTAACGCTTCATCAGATAAGGGGCATCATCACCGGAAAAACAATACCCTCATTAATCAGCATTTTCTCACACTTATTACGTAACGAGGTCAAAGGTCATTTCCGCCCTATTTAGACTGGTCATACTACTTATATTTATTGTTATTTATATGCTTGTGGACCCCTTTGAAATTCAGATGTGCTTAAATTTTGGCCATCCACCCTATGAGAGGAAATACAAAACTAAAAAACGAAATAAATAAGATGGTCTCCTCTTCCGCCGAAAGAGTTTGAGTTTGAGTTTGAGTTTGGGTTTTATTATCCAAATAAAAAGTACATCAATATAACAAAAAATATGAGTGTGTAACATAAATATTAAAAGGATAATTGGGACCAGAAAATAGCATTAAATGCTAATCGTGTCTGGTACCATTAACACACATAAGTAACACAACAATGAGAATATAATAAATAAATATGAATAACTGTTGAATACATACTTAAACTGCAAGCTATTCTACATCTAGGCTAAAATATGTTCTGTGGTTAAATACAAAGCTTTGGTATGTTATAACACTAAATAAAAAGATAAAGGATTACCAAAGGTATATAACATAATATTTACAAACAGGCAAGAACCTCGGTTAAAAGTTCAGAACAATTATTCTTTTAACATTTGTGAAATTAGAGTTCTACGAAAGCAAGACACTGATGCTTTCTCCCGTACAGATAGTGGTAAATCATTCCAAAAGCATGTGCCTCTGAATGACACTGAAAATTTACCCTGCGTAGTGCTTACCTTAGGCACACTCAACTTCTTACTTTCCCTTTGTCTAGTCTCATATTGGTGCTCTATAAAACAGCAATACTGAATTAGAGACTGAGGCAATTTATCATTCAATAATTGATACATAAAAACACAAATAGATAGTTTATGGAGTTGATACACATTCAATAACTTTAACTCCTGAAATATCGGTTTTGAATGAGTCCTAATTGGACTAAATGTTATGACTCTTAGTGCCATCTTTTGGCTTAATAATAAACATTTCATGTGTATTTCATAGATACTTCCCCAAACCTCAATTCCATATGTCATATGCGGTTGGATTAACGTTTTATACAATAACAATAAAATATACCTTGGCACAAACTGTCTTAATCTATATAAAACACCAACCTTTTTCCTAATACACTTATTAACCCTTTCTATATGAGGTTTCCACGTCAAGTGTTGGTCTATATAAACTCCTACAAATGATGCAACATCAACCCGGACTATTTCACTAAATTAGTCCCTGCTATTTTTAGTACCCCTTGAGTTACTACTGATTGCCTACTCCCTCTTATTAACAAATAATTAGTCTTTAAGAGATTCACTGTAAGTTTATTCACCTTACACCATATGGAAACTTTATCTAGATGCATATTAACTATATCCATATCAATCGAATTCAGTCTCGGCGGAAATGTATGAAACAAGTTAGAATCATCGGCAAAAATTCTAAAATTCAAATAATTTGTTGAGTTTGGCAAATCATGTATAGGCTATACATCAAAAACAGGGTAGGTCCCAACACGGAACCCTGAGGAACGCCACATGTTATATCTGTCGTAATGAACTATGTCCATCATAATTCACAAACTGAAATCTACGAGAAAGATAATCTTTAAACCACTGAAGAGGCAGGCCCCTTATTCCATAATGTTCTAATTTACCAACCAATATTCCATGATCAATTGTATCAAAAGCTTTCGAGAAATCTAGGAATACACCTAGTGTTACACTGCCGGCAGCCCTTATCCAATGATTTAAGCACATCATTAATAAAATAAATTAAAGACAAGTTAGTACTATAATGTTTACGAAAACTGGTGCTTGTACAAAACATCATTCCTTTCAAAATAATCAAGTAACCTCTTATTTACTAATTTCTCAAATATTTTGGCCAAAAGAGGCAAAACTGAAATACCCAGCTAGCCACCTGACGTCGTGCCGATGTCATAAGTTGTTGGCCGGATGTCGGCTTATCGCGGTTGGCTCGAGGTTAAAATGTCCGCCAGCCCAACATCGTCACTACGTCATTTTTGTGATATATTGGCATAATGTCAATTTCCGACAATGGCCCAACATCATCTCATGACATTGGATCAACATAACATTATGATGTCGGCTCGAGGTTAAAATATCCGCTAGCCCAACATTGTCACGACATCATTCTGTGATGTTGGCTCAACGTCAATTTCCGCCAATGGCCCAATACAAATCGATTAGACATGAATATGACATCTCAATGATGACGCCATAGCGATACCCTGCCGATGTCAGCCTCTGGCAGCTATGAAACAAGTCGGCAAATGGTCATAAAATTGATGTTGCGCCAATGTCAATAGTTCGACATAAATATGACATCTCATGAATGACGTCGGGCCAATATCGCGCCGATGTTGGAACTGATAGCAATTTAGGAGGTCGGTAAATGGTTGTAAACTTGATGTTGTGCCGAGGTCAATGATTAGACATAAATATGACATCTCCATGATGACGCCATAGCGATATCCTGCCGATGTCAGCCTCTGGCAGCTATGAAACAAGTCGGCAAATGGTCATAAAACTGATGTTGCGCCAATGTCAATAGTCCGATATGAATATGACATCTCATAAATGACGACTAATTATGTATGCATGGTGTACGTATCACGAACTCGTGTGGGAGGGATTCAAAGTTTGACAAAAAGTTGACATTTGTCTGTTAATCAGGCACTTTTACCAATACCTATATACTCACTTTCCCCTAATTCTTAAGAAGCACAACGGAATAACCCTGTTAGCCACCTGACATTGTGACAACGTTGGGCCGATGTAAAATTTGTTGTAAGAGGACGTTGGGTCTACATTAAACATGCGACGTAAAAATGTCCGCCAGCCGAACATCAGCGCGGCGGTTTTTTTTTTATGCTGACCCAACGTCATTTTGCGATTTCGGCCCAACATCAATTATTGACAATGGCCCAATGTCAGTTCTAACGTATGCCCAACGTCGATTCCTGACGTTGAGAGAACATCAAGTTCTGACGTTGGCCCGACGTTAAAATGTCCGCCAGCCCAACATCGTAACCACGTCATTTTGTGATATTGGCCTAACGTCAATTTCTGACAATGGCCCAACATCAACTCATGACATTGGCCCAACATAACATTATGATGTGGGCTCGAGGTTAAAATGTCCGCTAGCCAAACATTGTCACAACATCATTCTGTGATGTTAAGCCAATGTCAATTTCCGACAATGGCCCAACACCGAATCCTGACATAGGTGAGATATATACAATTCTGATGTGGGCTCGACGTCAAAATGTCCGCCAGCCCAACATTGGCCCAATGTCATTTTGTGATGTTGGCTTACCATTAATTGTTGGCACTGGCCCAATGTCAGTTACCCAACAAAGGGCCAACATCAAATTCTGACGTTGGCCCGACATTAAAATGTCCACCACTGCGACATTAACCCAATGTTATTAATTTAACCTCAATATGACATTTCAATTATGACGTCACACCGATATCCTGCCGATGTCAGAATTAGCAGCAATAAAACAAGTCGGCAAATGGTCATCGAATCAATGTTGCACCAATGTCAATACTCCAACATGAATATGACATGTCAAATATGCCGTCGGGCTAATATCGCGCGAATATCGGAACTGGTAGCAATATAGAAGGTAGGAAACAGGTTGTAAAATTTATGTCGGGCCAATGTCATTACTCCGATATAAATATGAGACCCCAAATATGATGTCGTCCGATATTGTGCCGATGTTAGAACTTGTTAGCAATTTAAGAATTCTGTAAATGGTGTTTAGTTTGATGTCAGCCCGATGTGATTTATTAGACATCTGTACTATAACGGCAAACATATATTCCGTCGAAGACAGAACCTTCAGCAACGGAACAAGTCGGCAAATGGTAAAATTAATGTCCTGTCATTAATCCGTCATAAATATGACAAATGGTCATAAAATTGATGTTGCGCCGATGTCAATAGTCCTACATGAATATGACATCTCATTAATGACGTCGGGCTAATTTCGCGCCGATGTTGGAACTGGTAGCAATTAGAGAGGTCGGTAAATGGTTGTGAAATTGATGTCGGGTTATTAAGGAGACCAAAAAATGAAATATCAATTCTGACGTCGAACCAAAATCCTGCCGATGTCAGAATGGGCAACAATGAATCAACTCGGCTTATAGTCATTACGTTGATGTTGAGCCGATGTCAATAATCCGACATGAATATGACATGTGTAATGTGACGTCGTGCTAATATCGCGCCGATGTCGGAATGATGGCAATTTACGAGGTCGGTAAATGGTAGTAAAATGTCGGTCCAATGTTATTAATTAGACATCAATGTGACCTCTTTAATATGATGTCAAGCCGATGTAAGAACTTGCAGCAATGACACAACTCGGCAAATGTTCATTACATTGATGTTGTGGCGACGTCAGTGATTAGACCTGAATATGACATCTCAATGATGACGCCATAGCGATATCATGCCGATGTCAGAACTGGCAGCATGGAACAAGCCGGCAAAATGGTCGCCAGTCCCGACATCGGTACAACATTGACCCAACGTCATATTTGAGCTGTCATATTTATGTATATTTAATAACATAATCCCAACATAAATTTTAAAATCTTTGACCAACATCTTAATTTGCTACCAGTTCCAACATCGGCGCGATATTAGCGCGACGTCATATTTGAGATCTCTTATTCATGTCGGATTAATGACATGGGCACGACATTAATTTAATGACCATTTGCCGACTTGTTCCATTGATAACGGTTTTGACATCGACAGGATAACGATTAGACGTCATATTTCAGACATCAAATTAACAACCATTTATTATAACGACCTCTTAATTTGCTAGAGCTCTATCATCGGCACACTGTCGAACCGACGCCATATTTTAGATGTCATACTTATGACGGATTAATGGCAGGACATTAATTTTACCAATTGCCGACTTGTTCCGTTGCTGAAGGTTCTGTCTTCGACGGAATATATGTTTGCCGTCATAGTATAGATGTCTAATAAATTACATCGGGCTGACATCAAACTAAGCACCATTTACAGAACTATTAAATTGCTAACAAGTTCTAACATCGGCACAATATCGGACCGACATCAAATCTGGGGTCTCATATATTCATGTCGCAGTATTGACATGGGCGCAACATCGATTTGATGACCATTTGCCTACTTGTTTTATTGCTGCCAATTCTGACATCGGCAAGATATCGGTGTGACGATATAATTGAGATATCATATTGAGGTCCAATTAAAAACATTGGCCCGACATCAATTTCACAACCATGTACCGACCTCTTAAATTGCTACCAGATCCAACATCATCACAATATCGGACTGACGTCTTAATAGAGATGTCATATTTATATAGGAGTAATGACATCCGCCCGACATCTATTTAACAACCTTTCACCGACCTTTAAAATTGCTATAAATTCCGACATCTGTGTGGTATAGTTGTATTTGAGTTGTCATATTTAGGTTTAATTGATAACATTGGCCCAACATAAATTTCACAACGTTTTACCGACCTCTTAAATTACTACCAGTTCCAACATCGGGGCGATAGAAGGCCGATTTTATATTTGAGATGTCATATTCATGTCGAATTATTGACATCGGCACAACATCCATTTAATGACTATTTAATGATTAGTTACATTGGTGCCATTTATGACATCGGCAGGATATCGCTTTGGCGTCATAATTGAGATGTCATATGGATGTCCAATAAAAACATTGGTCCGACATCAATGTTACAACCATTTACCGACCTCTTTAATTGCTACCAGTTCCAACATAGGCGCGAAATTATCCCGACGTCATATTGGAGATGACATATTCATGTCAGAATATTGACATCGGCTGAACATCGATTTCATGACTATTTGCCGACTTGTGTCATTGCTGCCAATTCTGACATCGGCGCGATATCGGCTTGACGTCATATTTGTGATGTCATATTGATGTCCAATTAATAACATCCGTCCGACACCTCTTAAAATGATATATTCCGACTTCGGTACAACATTGGCCCAACGTCATATTCATGTTGGTTTATTGACATCGGCCCAACATTAATATTACAACACTCTATCGAGCTCTTAAATTGGTATCAGTTTCGGCATTGGTGCGATTTTAGCGCGACGTTTTATTTGAGACGTATTTTTTCGTCAGCTTAATGACATCGGCACGACATTCAACTACCACCATTTTCCGACTTATTTCATTTCCAAAACCTCAAACTTAAATTCGACGTTGGCGAAATGTTGGCGCGACGTCTGTTTGCCGACCACGATCTTGCCGACGACCTGCCGACACCGATCCGATGTCAGTTAGCTAGCTGGGTACTTATAATATTTTTGTTAACTTGCTTTGAGAATCTATAATGAATTGAATTTCGTTTAATCGATTACAAATATTAGTAATTCAAAAGTAAAGAAAAAAAAGTATTGCTAACGGGCAATTCATGATCGATTATAAGCGATCGTAAGCGAAATGAAAATTTTCGATTTTTGGAATCATTTATATTAAAAAATATACTTTTGTCATGTCCTTGCTGCTGTATATAATTTATAAGGATATATAAGAATATAAATAACACATGTAAATAGTGTTATGAATATGATTTGAAGGTGGATTATTTCAGATTCAACGCTCTGAAATTACTAACCATTACAAAACATACATGCTAAGAAGAGGTGTATATAAATTATACCGATTGCGACCTGTGTTTGTAGGACGACAGGATGATAGGTTAGGATTAGGCAATAGGTGTAGGAATAGGATATGAATAGAATTATGATTTATGAATGTGTGTAAAGGTTAAACAAAGTACATGGAGCAAACGTGGAATCTATGCATGTCTTCACATTTCTTTTTACGTTTTTGATGTTGGTCCTACGTTGGCCATTTGACATTGGGCCATTGTCAAATTGTGATCTTGGTCCAGCATCAGAAAATGACGTTGGGCCAATGTTGGGTTAGTGGACATTCAAACGTCGGGCGAACGTCAAGATTTGATGTTGGGCAAACGTCAAGATTTGATGTTGGGCCAACAATAACAAATAACGTTGGGCTAATGTCGGGCTGGCGGACATTTTAATGTCGGGCCAACGTCAGAATTTGATGTTGGACCAACTTCAGGATTTGATATTGGGCCATTGGCGGAAATTGACGTTGGACCAACATCACATAATGATGTCGTGACAATGTTGGGCTAGCGGACATTTTAACCTCGAGCCGACATCATAATGTTATGTTGGTTCAATGTCATGAGTTGATGTTGGGCCATTGTCGGATATTGACGATATGCCAATATCACAACATGACATAGTGACGATGTTGGGCTGGCGGACATTTTAACGTCGAGCCCACATCAGAATTTGATATCTGTCCTATGTCATGATTCGGTGTTGGGTCATTGTCGGAAATTGACATTTGCCCGACATCACAAAATGATGTTGGGACAATGTTGGGCTGGCGGACATTTTAACGTCGGGCCGACGTCAAAACTTGATGTTCTCTCAACGTCAGGAATCGATGTTGGGCCTACGTTAGAACTGACATTGGGCCATTTTCAATAATTGATGTTGTGCCGAAATCGCTAAATGACGTTGGGCCAGCATTAAAAAAAGACACCGAGCTGATGTTGGGCTGGCGGACATTTTAACGTCTCGGTGACGTCGCATGTCGCATGTTGGCCCAACGTCCCCTTACAACGAAAATGACATCGGCCCAACGTTGGCACGACGTCAGGTGGCTAGCTTGGTAGGTCTATACAACATTTTGCCTGGGACATCTCTATTCCCCTTTTTAAAAATCGGTGTAACTTTGGCTATTTTCATTGCCTCCGGAAACACACCATTCAATAATGACTGATTATAAATATAAGCTAATGGTTTTGCAATTTCATAAGCAGCATCCTTCAGCAATCGGGCTGGAATATTGTCAAAACCACAAGCTTTCTTTACATTCAAAGTTAATAAATAGTCCTTCACCTCATAATGAGTAACTGGTTCCCAAAACAAAGAATCAACTATTCCATCACTAAGATAATCTTTGAATGTAATAACATCATCATCATTACCACTAATGGATTTAGCAAGGTTAGGTCCAACATTAACAAAAAAATCATTAAAGGCTTCTGATATTTCTTTTCCTGAGGTTCCAACTCTCTTATTACCATTGTCATCAACACAGAGCTTATCTACATGTGATGTTTTTATTTTACTATTTCCATTCTTCAATAGCGTATTGATTGACTTCCATGTTTGCGCTGTGTCGCATTTATACATTTCAAATAATATTTCCTCTTTGCATTCCTCAAAACTGTAGTCAAGACATTTCTATACGTTCTATATTTGTTCAAATCATCTTCATTATGATTTGATTTTAATACTTTACCATACAATTTATGTTTCTTTTTAATTGACTTCTTAATAGCTCTAGTCAACCACGGTTTATCATTATTCCTCCTGGAAGAGTGGCGATGAACAATCGGCGCATATTGATTACAAATACCTATGAATGATTGTACAAATATATTATATGCCTTATTAACAATAGTACATTCATATACATTTTCCCAGGATTCCGAGAGTAAACTATGACAAAACTGTTCTTTCTCATAATATTTATAACTTCTATATCGTACTTCTCCTTGCGGTTGCAATTTTACTGAGCTGTCTTAAACAACAGCAAATATAGGAAAGTGATCTGAAATGTCACTTACAATTGTAACAGCACATATGCGATCTGTACCCATATTTGTGTAAATAATGATCTATTAAAGAACCTGACATGGGTGTTACCCTGGTAAGGGGCTTACTCAATTGATGCATTCCCAAACACACTAAGGAAGTAGTAAACAATTCAGCATTTACACTGGGATTATACAAATCAATATTAAAATCAACCATTAAAATACACAATTTTTTACCAACTTTAATCCTTTCTAACACAGACAATAATCTCCCCTGAAACTGGACGATATCGGTATTTGGTTTTCTATAAATGACACCTACAACAACAGAACAATCACCAATCCGAACTTCAAGCCATAATGATTCAGCAAAGTCAATATCATACATCAACATTTTATATTTCAATGAAAGAATGAACATAGACTCCTACACCTCCTCCACGTATACCAGGGTCTCTACAGTTCACTTCCAAAGTATACCCATCTATCCCAAGGATATCTGTACAAGACAGATTCCATACTTCAGACAATCCAATTAAATGAAATTTCAAGTTGATACCTTCTTCATACAATAATTTTAAGGCATCAATATTTTTATTTAAAGACCTTATATTTATCTAAGAAATTGTGAAAGCTTTTGGGAACTTCGAACATAATCTATTATCAAATTCAAATGGGGTTAACTCAAAACAGTCAATATCAAACAAATTAATGTCTTCGCGGATATTAGCCATTTCGTGGATATCAGCCATTTTCACCAGAAAGTGAACATAGCAATGGCATGATGATGTGAATAAAGAAACTAGATAAGGTGCAGCCGGAAGTTCTCATACTTGATGTCTTCAACCCCGATTTCAAAGAGGTCGTCGGGGGAGCGGAGTGTCTTAAACGAATCGTCATTCATTTTGCAAGAGATGTTCCCATTTATGGATATCACCTGCTTGACACCTGGCGCATTCTTCGCGGCCATCAGGACCGCGTACCGAAAAGGGGTCAGATCCTCGTTGACGAAGACCCCCTTGTAGGAGGCCTTCCCCTTCAACTTAAACCTTGCCTGGTACAGCTCGTCTCGCTTCCTTCGGGTAATGAATCGCACCATGCATTGACGGGGCTTCGCTGCTGGTCCAGGCTTCTTCCCGAAACGGGGGCAAGACGTGACATCCCCGGGCTTCAAACCAACACCAAACTCTCCTGCCAGCTTGCAGATCTTCTCCGTCAACTCCTCCTCTGAGTCTTCACTCTCTCCCTCCTTTTCTGCTAGCCCACTAACTCGTAGTGATTCCATCCTTGACCTTTGGTCAAGGTCATCAATCTTGAATTGTGTGCGGAGAAGATGTTGGTTGATCTTCTCCCTCACCGACTCCACACACGCCTCCTTCACTGCCTTGACACTAGCAGGAATAGCTGCTTGGACGGCTGCCTGCACTGCTGTTGCCACGATGTGTTCAATGACTCCACCACCCTGGCCACCTTTCGGCAGATCTTCCAGATTGTCCTCAAGACTTTCGAGGTCTATATAAAAACCTCTGCCAGCTGGCACTTCTCCTACTGTCATGCCCCGGCCATTCTGGATAGCACGATCTACTCCCTCGTGTTGGGTAAAAGGTTGGCGAGGTGTTCGTAATTGACCTTGATCTCGCCCTTGAGCTTGACCTTCACCTTGCAGAAACTTGCCATGCATAGCTTTAGACTTCCTTGTAGTTGTCATTGTTATACTTGCTCTAGAAAATGTTGTAGAAAACTATACAATTCAAAACAAAACCCAGCATAGAATTCTATATGTGGGACAGTACTTTAAAATCACATGGAGTGCACATGTAGCAGTCACTTACTTTCTCCTAATTTTAATGAGCAAAATCCGCTTCAAAACAAAATGAAGGTCACAAAAATAAACTGGTCATCCACCAACACGAAGAACATATTCTTGAATCACATCCAAATGATTATTGAAGATGAAAATTTAGAGTTATTTCACATCACAAATGGCAGCAGCATGGCATCAGTTGTACATGTACATGTATATATCTAAATGAATCTAAATATATCTATAGAAGGCGAGTGATCGCGTGAGTGACACCCTTCAGCTTCTTGTCTCGTCCGACCTAGTCCACGATGTCCTTCAGAGCTTTCACACATCCAATCACGACTACACGATTGACGAGATTTCTGATCATTAATTATGGCCCTTCATGCTGCGTGATTTCGCCAACTATCTCCTTAGCTGCAGCACATGTCGCGATCGCGATGTTGCCGATTACAACACTAATGATTCCCCTCTGCAAGCAGTGGAACGCGTAGTCTGTGCCATAACCGAAATAGCGAAGGACCTTCTCCAGACCGCATGTCCGCCAACCAAGGTCGCCCGCCAGAGCAGCACCAATTGCGACGTCGCAGTAAACGGCCGCCGACAGAACACTGTCCGCGCCTGAATATACACGTAATCACCCACGCTCACGGCTGGAAGACAACCATCGACGCTCGTCTCCACCGAAAGAACCTCGTCCTCGCTCGCATGCAACACCGCATTGTCCACACTCGTCGCCAACTCCACACTCGTCGCTAGCTTCTCGTCGATCGCCTCACCACCAGCAGGACATCGGCCGCGATCACCCCAGGCAGCACGACGTCCTCGATCACAGCAGGCAGCACATCACCCGCGCTCATCACCACCGCAACGTTGGCGCTCACCACCACCTCATCGACCGCGTATTCCGCTATCACATCGACCGCGGTCACCACAGACAGGGCATCGTTCGCGCTCCCCTTCGCCGTGACGTAGTCCGCGCTTGCCTTCGCAAGGACATTTTCAGTTTTCACCCCCGACGGAGCATTTTCCGCGCCCACCACCGTCGCTTCTATTCACCCCACGGCACCTCCCCCCCTTACGAGAGCATTTGTTATAATGACGACTACACGTATGTCTCATTATTGATGGACAGATTATCCAGATACCGCTGTACTCTTCAGCAGAAATGTGATGTTTTACATTTAGACAGAGTTTATTGAACTCCCACGAGAACTTTAACTTTAACTTCATCATTCGACTTTTGTTTACAATGATTCGTTCATGGTATTTCTAATGTTGCGCCCCAAAAAATGTGATTTTATATTTTATAATTTGGTTTAGTCTTGCCATAAATAATGGAAGATTTGCAAATTCTTTTTGTAGCATATTTGATTAATTCAGGAATAATATGGTTTATTGATTACAGGTTAAGATGAATTCGGAGGTTTACCTAAAAACTAAATAATGTTTTATTGATTTGTTTGCCGCATGAAATAAGAAGTTCAATTACGTATGTTATCGCTTCAATATCATCTGCTCGTTTGGTTTTTATTTTCCTTGAAAATTGTACATGAAACAAATGTTAACTGGTATCACATATTTAACTTCAGTTTTGCTTGCCTCATTTTGAAATTGAGGACAATTTTTGGAAGGATAAAGCTTATGTAGAATGGTTATTTTGACGTTAGTTTTCCTTGGTTATTAATCTTGGTTCTCCATATGTTTTCTATTGCCATTGGTATTTATATAGTTCAGTTCCATTCTGTTATGCTCATCCCCTTTTGTCACCATCATCCTGCATTCCTTCTTCTCTCAGCATCTGTTTGCATCTTATTCATGTCTACTGCTTGTTCTATTATATAGTTTCCCTCTGGTGTTCTGACTTCTTAATTCAATGTCTCTTTGGCTGTCTTTACCTTTCTCTACAGTTGGACTCCACATATCTGTTCTATTGTGTATAATTATCTCACTACAACATCATCAAATTCCCATGATATTCCATCATCATCTCATTCCTTATTAGTTAATTTGTTTAAAAGGGTTGGTCCATGTTGGCTAGGTAATATGTTGTATTGGTTGTAGTAGTTTCTCCCTTTAGATCATTTGCATATATTTATGTTAATTATTATCTATGGTTATGAGTTTCCATGTTTGGCAGTTTTGCCTTACATAAAATCAGTGCATACCCAGACTTGATATTGTCAACACGCCTCTTCTGTTCTCCTTATGTGTTCTACTTCTGTTCTTGGATGTCCTGTATGATTAGCTGCTGCTTGACTTAGTTTATTTACCCATTAATTTTCTATACAGTTCTACCCTTGCCCATGTTACCCTATTAGTTGATACTTTACAGTATTACAATATAATGCGTAGTGGTTGGTATAATGTGTAGCAGTTTGGTATGATGTGTCCTCTGTGTAGTGTGTGGAACATGTCACGTTTAATAGATGTCATATGGCAGAGTAATGAACGAAAATGCAAAGTGACATTGACTCACTCCTTGCAAAGACTTTGTACACAGTTATGACTATCCATTGGATAGTTGCCAACCGGAACAACTCAACCGTAAATATTTAAAAAAAAAATTGCAATTTGAAGGAGCACAATTTTGTCATGATAACATTGGTATTGCAAATGCAAATGCCATGAAAATGCAATTAGGTATGAGCAAATTATTACATTCATTATGAAACATAGAGCAATATCATTTTAATTTTTATTTGAAGAGCTTTTAACCAAGAGGCGATACATCCATTTCGGTTACTTTTGCGTAAATCGATGATTTTTAATTACACAATCTTCACATCAATCAAATATATGGCACGAATGGAAAAAATGGCAATGAAAAAAATCCTGCATGCACCATGCATTTTATATAATTTTGGTTGAAAATTTTCGGATTCATCGCCTTTTGCCTGAAACATGAATTAGGCGCCTTTTGGAAGAAAGCGTTTTAAAATATAATATTGTTTTATTGTATACTATTGCCACTAAGGGTTGTAATTTGTTTGTACAGCAACATTAATGATACAGAACTATATTTTCAGCTCCCCCCCCCTACAAACACAAATACTCACACACACACACACACACACACACGCACACACACACACACACACACACACACACACACAAACACACACACACATACACACACTAACTCAAACATATAAAAACATCAGCGTGTAAAATTATCATCACATCTCACTGTCAAATAGTTAAGTTAACCACTACAGTTCACATAAATGTAATGTATACAGTATTATTTTATACACATACATTATTACACAACCATCAACACTAAGCCCCATACTACATGAATAGTATTATGCTTTATCACATTTAACATAATGCATTGATGAAGAACATCATGCATTCTGACCATATATATATATTATTATTTTTTAAATTTTGTTTTGATTATGTTAATTTGTATTAATTATGTTAATTATGTATAATTATATCACCCATAATATTATATATATTTGGTTGCTAGATTGATATACTGTACCTGGAATCATTCTTTTTTTGGCTACCTTTTTTAATCATTATTGCACACAGTTACACATTTACACATATCGCTCATGTGACACATCTAACACATACAATTGGTACAAAGAAATGTGTCAAATGTGTCACATGTGCACATTTGCACATATGACACATATAGCACACATTACACATCTTACACATACAATTAGTACAAAGGAATGTGTCAAGTGTGTTAAATGTGTCAGATTTACGCATTTGCACATTTGTACATCTTAGACACCTGATGTGACACACGTGTCACATATAATGTATTTATATATGTAAATGGTATATACACTGTATAATAATTATTTGTGATACAATGAAAGGTGTTGTTTTGGGAGTGTGAACTTTGGGTATAGGAAGTGAAGGCAGCATGACTGTTAGGGTTAGGCCTATGTTTTCCCGGTCAAATTCGTAAAACAGCAGCCAAACTGACGATCCGATCATTCAAGTTAGAGCGATTAATCGTCAAGTGCTGTTCGCTATATTCGTTTTCACTTCATGAGCATTCTAATTCGTTAATAGGTATTTTATTTTATACTACGGTTTATTCAAATAAGTGTTCTTATCGCTCAAATAACACTGCACAATCGTCATTCAATTTCGCGCAAGTAATCTAGAGCAAGAAATTTGTATCTCAATCAACATTCTAATTTGTTTTTAGGCACCCGTTTTCGCACATGTAGCCTTCAAATTAGTTTGGCATATACACATTCCTTTTTAAACTCATTTTTACATTTGTTTTCAATTTGCATATATCCATAATGAAGTTTCACACACTACTGTGCTAATTCGAAGGCATATATTCCCCATAAGCATAATAAGTGCACATTATTCATAGACATCGCAGTGATTTTCATAAGGAATGTAATCTCATTCATTTCAACAATTTGTATTTAAATATATGTATATCTATTTCATCAGTATTCATCATGTTAATATTTCTTTGTTTTGTTTCCTTATTTAATTCAAACGTACCACCCTCTATAATTATTATGTTCTTTTTTCTCATTTAAATGAGAAGTGTACACACTGACGAATTACAATACAAACTATTTACAATCGGTCGCCAATCGACGAATTTGAATGCCCGAGTACCCACGACAACATTTCCGCTCTAAATTGGATGTTCTTTGAGAGATATTTGTAATTTTATTTTGGCCGGAATTTCCCATCGCGTGCTTTAAAAGTTAAATTTAATTACCATTTTAGTTAATCAAATGATGATCCCAATCGTCGGTCAATTTCGTGCTAATTTGAATGACCGATCGTCAGATTGGCTGCTGTTTTTACGAATTTGAACGGGAAAACCTATATTAGTATTATTATTAATATTAAAGTATGTTTAAAGTTATATGAAGGTATTTATCAAGGCCCACTTTAGCGACTGAAACTATGATCTTATCATAATAACCTGGTAATATAAAACTAAACTAGATCCAATAAAGATATATCCAAAATAATACGTTTAGAGTATTTGTTAATGCAAATGATTTTATTGATTTAAATGATTCACTGATTGGTTTGATTGATTGATTGATTGATTGATTGAGTGATTGATTGATTGATTGAGTGATTGATTGATTGATGATTGATGATTGATTAATTGTTAGATTGAATAATTGATTGATAGATTGACTTGATTCAATCACAATAATTATAAATTATTTAATTAAATCAATGTTTTATTAACTCTAATGACTTTTCTGCTGAATCTTGTATATTTTGTATAAATCATTTGTATCTGTATTTGGTTTTTGTTTTGCCTTGTTCTCTTGTCTGTATTCAGGAAAACGTACCAATTAAAGAATGATATGCTTCACGTTTTCCTTGATTTCACTTGCCAATTATATTATTTCGTTAAATGTTAAAGTGATACCTGTAAAGTGTCAGATATTGCACAAAATGACATTTGAGACTTCAATCCTATATCAATATCATTGTAAAATACAATTGAAAGATTTGTGAAAGTTTGAAAGAAAACGAACACTGTTTACCTAGTGAAAAAAACGAATATTGAGTTCATATTTTATCACCAAATAATAATGGTCGGCCATACATTCGTCGCAGTAAAACATGATCCGTTTGAGATATTCGCACCCGTGTATGTTTACACACGTAGTACAGAATTCATGGAATTTGCACTCGCTCGGCTCAAAGTTCAATCTCCGGAATATTCTCACGCGTGCTGGATGCGGACGTGTTGAGCTAGGACAATTGTACTTTTTTTATCAAAAGCGTTGATCAACGCTTTTTAAATAATGATTTTCAATGATAATTATCTTCATACCAAAGGGACATTTGAAAAAATCTAACCCTATTTTATTCTTCTCTTACCATAAGCTAAACAACACCACAGAAGAGAAACGAGGAAGATCCAAGTATTGTTCGTGGAGTTAGACACTTTACAGGCATCACTTTTAAGTTATGAAACATTTATATATCAATGCATAGGCGTAACCGGGGGGGGGGGGGCGAGGGTAGCGGTCGCGACCATCATTACCAATGGTCTTGGACTCGGCGTCGAAATTGATTGACCAGTCCTGGTCTCTGCCTCGAAAATTGTTAATGTACCCGGCCTCGCTTCGAAAGTTTTCCTACGAACATTCCCCCCCCCCCCCCCCCCCCCCCCCCCCCCCCCCCCCCCTCCGGCTTTCAGAAATCTCAACTAATGGTCTCGGTCTCGCCCCTGGTCCTGGTCTCGGTCTCGAAAAGCATAAAGGTACTTGATCGCGGCTTCAAAAATTTCCAATAGACACCTCCCACCCCCACCCACTACCCCCACCCCCACTTACAGAAATTTTGCTGACGAAATCCCCCCCCTCCCCCCTTGAACAAATCCTGAGTTCGCCACTGTATCAATATGTAAACATGCTGTTTGAATTCTAAATCAATGTTCTTTAAATTGAAATTGGAAATTGAAATTGAACTCACTGATCACTCACCCACTCTCTCACTTTCACATGCATGCACATACAACGCCGTTAACAGGCGCATACTAACGTTCACGCCACTTCTTGCGTAATGGGGCCGTCACACCGAGCTACGCTTCCACTGCGCTCTAGACAATAGCTGGTCACAAGCACTGGAATGTATCTGCAAAATGTCTTTTTGTCCAATCTGAATGGGAAGATTATCTCACTTGCTCGATAAGAAAACCTCCCATGCATGCACCGACAATACCGCCCTGAACAAAAGTCACCTCTACGCTTTTACTACGTTTTTTTTTTTTTTGGGTGGGGGGGGGGGGTGTCCAAAATGAACGTGGCAATGCCACGATTTGAGCTTTTGTCAGGGAGCCATGTATGTCCATGCATGAGAGGCTATCCTTTCACGCATGTGCGATAATCCTCCTATTCATACGTCAATTAACAAAAGACATTTTATAAAAGGCAACTCTAGCTACTCGTTCCTACAATGCTTCGCCTCGCACTTCCAAATTTATGAATGGGCGTTTAGGAGCGCAGTGAGAGCGTAGCTGATTTGACGGGGGTATTCTGCCGGAAGTGAATGGTCGCGTTTAGCTGCTAGTGTCAAAATTCACGCACGACAAGACAATTAGATGCAAATGGTATGGTTGTACATGTACTAAATGACAGCACTGCACATTATCGTCTTAGATTACTCTGAATTATGCACAGAGATATCATGAATATAATGATTACAATTATTTGATAAAAGCTGAATATTACAATACATAGCTGTCATTTCAAAGCGAAAACTTCATTTGGCTAGAGTGTTTGGGGCACGGTCCCCCAAATCTCCTTGTTCCGCTGTTATATGAATGACCTTTAGCTTACATTTAACAGGCTGACGTGTCATTATCCATGTTTCGGTTTTATTTCGGTTCTGATTTATAGTAAAATCACGGTGTCTATAAGTATGCCATTAATATATATATTTTCGGCTGACATGCAACGACAAAAGGTCACGTGACTTCGTAATGGTAGGTCCGTTTTTTTAAATTGATGTTTTAAAATATACTCAAGACCCCCCCCCCAAAAAAAAAAAAGTCACCAAGCAGCGGAGGGTCGGGGGAGGGGGGGGGGGGGGGCATTATGCCCCCCCGGTCTGCTTTAGGGTTAAGGGAATAACTAACCAGAACCCTCGCAATGTGTCACTTCATGAAGTACCAATATTCAAGTATATGTTTAAATGCATAACTTGTTATATTGTAAAGGAAATGTAATGATATCATTAAAATAAAATTCAATAAAAGTCTCAAATTATGTATCCGAGATATCCGAAAAAAACAAAACGTTTAGAGTATTATTTTGTTAAATGCAAACTACGTGTTTGACTGCGAACGATTCATAAACAACTATGAGAGTATTCTTAAGGGAATAATTAGCCAAAACCCTCGCAATATGACACTTTGGGAAGTACCAATACTCAAGTATATGTTTAAATGCACAACTTGTTATAATATTGTCAAGGAAATTTAAGTAAAATTCAGTAAAAGTCTCAAATTATGTCAATAATTTGTCTGGAATAGTTTTTACTCCGAGACTACACATTGCTTTCGATAACGGTAAGTTCAACTTAAAATGTGTGTGGAACGCTCCTGGGTATTAAATAACAGATGATTCACTTAAGCCGGTTTAAACTGTTTTAACCCATTGTCAGCTTTTGGCAGTGACAAAATAGTTAAGTGCTCTCTTTTAATTAATTGAAAAATTGAGTTTAAAGCTGATTATTACAATACATAGCTGTCTTTTCAAAGCGAAAACTTCATTTGGCTAGAGTGTTTGGGGCACGGTCCCCACATCTCCTTGTTCCGCCGTTTTATGAATGACCTTTAGCTTACAATTAACAAGCTGACGTGTCATTATCCTTGTTTCGGTTTTATTTCGGATCCGATTTATAGTATAATCACGTTGTATATAAGTATGCCATTAATAATATCTATAAATTGGTCCATTTTACTTCCTTCTCGAGCCCAGTTCGGCCCATATGTAGCCATAGTGAGTACATTGTAGTTTGTTTTAAAAGATAAATTGATTGTCGACTATCATTTTAAATTAATACAAAAGTAAGGTTTACCGAATTCTTTTAAACTGAAGAAATGAAGATCAATTTCGTACTCATGTCTCGACCGGTATGCACAGTCTTTGTAGGTAGACCACATTTGGGTTCCCTTCACTTTCCATTGAAGAATATCAGTAGCTCTAATCACATTGATCTATCTGTAAAAAATATTATCTTTTTGAATCTTAAATTATCGAACGGTCGAAACCTTGTTCAGGGGGGTATTTTAAGTTAAATGTAAATTATAAGTTAGACTTACAATAATGAAGAGCCATTATTTGATGTATGACTTGTGTAAATATATGGTATACAACATTTAAAGGTGTTTAAAGATACATGTGAGTATTTATCAATGCCCATTTTGGCGACTGAAACTATGATCCCATCATAGTAACCTGGAAATAAAAGACTAGCTAGTAACTAGCACCAATGAAGATATAAATCCGAAATAATACGCTTAGAGTATTTTTAATGCAAACTATGTGTTTAACTGCAAACGATTCATAAACAACTATGAGAGTATTCTTAAGGGTATAATTAACCAAAAAACTCACAATATGACACTTTGGGAAGTACCTATACTCAAGTATATCTTTAAATGCATAACTTGTTATAATTATTGTCATGGAAATTTAAGTAAAATTCAGTAAAAGTCTTAAATTATGTGAACAATTTATCTTAAATAGTTTTCATTCCGAGACTACAAATTGCTTTCAATAATGTTACGTTCAACTTAAAATGTGTGTGGAACGCTCCTAGGTCGCCTCCATTGAATAGCATTTTCAAATTATAATACATTCAGTTCCGACTAACATATCGAAAATATGATATATGACAAGATATTTCAAATTCGCTCCATATGATCATCATTATACAAAACAACTTTGTGGGGTAATGCATGAATTTGAATTACCCTAAATTAATTTCATTGAAACTACAACTTAGACGAGGTTAGATATAATATATGCGGTTCCCACTGGCTTGTTTAAAAAAAGTGCAAAGGCACTGAAAATGCCGGCTAATCTGGCCTTTCTCTTCTAGTGCATTATACAGAGTGAGTCAGAAAAAATGTCCCACTATTGTAAAGTTGTATTGTTTGACATATGAATATTTAATCATGGGTTTCATGATATGTCTTGATAGATTTATTCTCCCAGTACATTTAGGTACCATGTTCACTTGAATCTCTGCACGCATGACTGAACATCAGACAATATTTAGAAGACTGCCAGATCTCATTTGCGCCAAGTGGCTGGGTGAGGAATAAAACATTGTTTTGAACAAAGACAAGCCAGACAGACAGAAACACACAAACACATGCACACACACACACACACACACACACACACACACACACACACACACACACACACACAAAACCACACACACATGCACACGCACACACACACACACACACACACACACACGCACGCGATGATGACAATGATGATGATATGATGGTGGTAGTGAATGTGTTTTAAGGGGCAAGATTGTCGGGAACTGCCACTTAAACATTCAGCGATCTTGATAAAAATCAATGCTGAATCAGAAAAGGGGAAATTATGAAACGTGTGTGCGTGTGTGTGTATCAGTGTGTCTGTCTGACTGTCTTTGTCTAAAGCACTGTTTTACTCCTTACCCAGTAACTTGGCGCAAGTGATATCTGGCAGTCTTCTAAAGATTGTCTGATGTTTAGTCATGCGTGCAGAGATTCAAATGAAAATGGTACCTACATGTACTGGAGGATAACTCTATCAAGACATATTATGAAACCCATGATTAGATATTCATATTTCAAACAATACAACTTTTCAAAAGTGGACATTTTTTTCGGACTCACTCTGTATATATACATTTCTTGTACATGCGTACTTCTGCATCTGATGTTCGTAAAAAACATTACCCCATTAAATATCTTACCTCCAAACTTCAATTTTGCAACATGAGCCAGTTGGTGTATGATCGATGATGATCTTGTTGTATATAGCATAATCTGTTCCTCATTAACTCTCCGTGCAAAATAAAGGAATCCCTCGTGCAAGGTTCCGATCGAGTCTTAGCCTCCTCAACTGCTTAAGAACTGGTTATGGACGAAGCACAGGTGGACGAAATGCACGAACAAATGTAAATGAGGCAAGGAGCGGGTATAGAACCCTAGCAAGCTGCCAGTGCGTGCTATGCAATCAACCAAGACAAACAAGCTG
>JBAMJV010004761.1:0-31907 GCA_037951105.1 Echinarachnius parma | reverse complement strand
GGAATTATTATGTTTCTGTTACCTTTTTACCTAAATCCAAGTTCTTACAATTAAGCAAGTGGGGGTCGGCTGCAGCCCCTAAATCACCGATCTGTTCGCAAGTGGTTGCCCCACCACCCCCCCCCCCCCCCCCCCCCGTATATGGTTTGGTTGAAACCGCGGCAACGCCATGCACTTGTGGTAGCTTTGAACTTCCTTATCCCATTGTACCTGAAAGGAAATATCCTTGTATATTTATTCAAGCCCTGACCTCGACATATCTCAGCACCAAATACCGAAACATAATAACACACCTAGGCTAGGTTCAACCCCAGGTCGTGCTAAATGGGAAGGATTGTTATTGTTTACATAGCATTTCAGATCGAAGAATTATCGCGACATTTAAACAAAAAATGAATTATTCGATAGAATTATTGATCAAAACATCAACATAATTGTTATATCAGATTGTAAATGTCCAGAAATAACGCGAGAAGTTACACAAGTACTCTTTTCATTACCATTATAACAATCAGTGGAGTGGATATCAACTCATGATAGCTTTGCACAGTTTCTCGGAGGTCTCTAGATTATTATTTCGCCTGTAGACAAAATGGGAAAGACAAACAAGAGGATGTATAGTGCGTGACAGGCAGGCGCGCCGGAAGCAGTTTTGGATTGGGGGGGGGGGGGGCAAAACCCAAGGGGGCTCACAATTTGTGTGTGATGGGGCTCATGTCCAACCACACTCTGGGTTGCCAACTTTGAGCCAGATGTGAGAGTGAGACATTGCGAGGGAGCGAAGCGACTGAGCGGGGGGAGGGTGTGGGAGGGGGGTGTCCCCCCTCCCACGGTAGGGAGCTTTTGCATTTTTGGACTTGAAATTGTGCAATCTGGTGCATACCTAGATAGGAAATTCGGCTGTATTTTGGAAACCGTGATATGATTTGATCGACCCGAAATTTTTCACGTAGGAAACAAATAATTGACACACTAATAAATATGTACCCCAAAACACACACACAACAACATAAACCATAATTATGCAACATTATGTATGATCCAACAACACACAGCCAATAATGAGTCCCGAGGGAGCGAAGCGCCTGAGGGCTGGTGCACATAGGCGCCGGAAGTGGGGTGGCAGGGGGGGCGGCCGCCCCCCCCCCCTAATCCAAAAAGAGTGGGAAAGACAAAATCAAATGTATGAGCTGACATTCAAAACTAGTTTATACATCCATTTTCAATTTTCGCTGCGCGAATCTCAGTTTGTTGTAAACATCAGATGAGAGCATAGACATTTTATTATTTTTTTGTTTAACTCGGATTCTAAATTTCCTTCACAGGTATGGCATGAAGTGCACCAAATTGCACCATTTCAAGTTTATAAATGCAAAATCTTCCCCGTGGGAGGGGGATACCCCCTCCCAAACCCTCCTCCTCCGGCTCTGCCCAAGCCCGGTCGGTCGCTTCGCTCCCTCGGGATTCATTTTTGCCTGTAGACCATGTTGTTGGATCATACATGCGCCATATGGTTCATGTTGGAACTGTGTATGACACTAAATACAATATTTATGTGTGAGTTTGGGTGCATATTTATTAGTGCGTCAATTATTTGTTTTCTTCGTGAAAAATATATCAAATCATAACACGCTTTCCCAGATACAGTTAATCTTAAGCCCTAGGTATGCACCAGATTGCACAATTTCAAGTCCATAAATGCAAGATCTTTCTTACCGTGGGACGGGGATACCCCTCCCAAACCCTCCCCCTCCCTCCCTGCACCAGCCCTCAGGCGCTTCGCTCCCTCGGGACTCATTATTGGCTGTGTGTTGTTGGATCATACATAATGTTGCATAATTATGGTTTATGTTGTTGTGTGTTTTGGGGTACATATTTATTGGTGTGTCAATTATTTGTTTTTTTACGTGAAAAATATATTAAAACTTTCTGGTCGATCATATCACGCTTTCCCAAATACAGCCGAATTTCCTATCTAGGTATGCACCAGATTGCACAATTTCAAGTCCAAAAATGCAAAAGCTCCCTACCGTGGGAGGGGGGACACCCCCCCTCCCACACCCTCCCCCCGCTCAGTCGCTTCGCTCCCTCGCAATGTCTCACTCTCACATCTGGCTCAAAGTTGGCAACCCAGAGTGTGGTTGGGCATGAGCCCCTACACACACAAATTGTGAGCCCCCTTGGGGTTTTGCCCCCCCCCCCCCAATCCAAAACTGCTCCCGGCGCGCCTACTGGTGCAGGGAGGGAGGGGGAGGGTTTGGGAGGGGTATCCCCATCCTACAGTAAGAAAGATCTTGCATTTATGGACTTGAAATTGTGCAATCTGGTGCAAACCTAGATAGGAAATTCGGGCTTAAGATTAACTGTATCTGGGAAAGCGTGTTATGATTTGATATATTTTTCACGAAGAAAACAAATAATTGACGCACTAATAAATATGCACCCAAACTCACACATAAATATTGTATTTAGTGTCATACACAGTTCCAACATGAACCATATGGCGCATGTATGATCCAACAACATAGCCTACAGGCAATAATGAATCCCGAGGGAGCGAAGCGACCGACCGGGCTTGGGCAGAGCCAGAGGTGGAGGGTTTGGGAGGGGGTATCCCCCTCCCACGGGGAAGATTTTGCATTTATTAACTTGAAATGGTGCAATTTGGTGCACTTCATGCCATACCTGTGAAGGAAATTTAGAATCCGAGTTAAACGAGTTAAAAAAAAAAAAAGTTAAAAAAGAATAAAATGTCTATGCTCTCATCAGATGTTTACAACAAACTGAGATAAACTGTTTCCCGCGCGAAGCGCGCAGCGAAAATTTAAAATGGATGTATAAACTAGTTTTGAACGTCAGCTCATACATTTGATTTTGTCTTTCCCACTCTTTTTTTTGGGGGGGGGGGAGGGGGGGCTTTTTGGGGGGGCAAAATTGCGTTTTGCCCCCCCACTTTTGGATTGGGGGGGGGGGGGGGGGGGGCGGCCGCCCCCCCTGCCACCCCACTTCCGGCGCCTATGGTGACAGGTTACCGTTCGATGTGTTTTTCCTGAATCATCCACCATATGTGATTGGAGGCATGACTGACTTTAGCCTTTTGGCACACCATCGACTGGAGAAGAAAATAATGACGGACAGGAAAAGTTGCTGCCCGTGTGATAGTCGCGTTCGACGGTCGTTGTTAACATGCACGCATCTTAGGTTCGGGACGTTGTCAAATGTTAGACTGACTATCGTACCGAGAGGTTTGGAGGAGAGGAAGGGAGAGCGGGCAATCATATTGTTTCACCTCTTGGAAAATTGCAATATACTATGGGCGAATAGAAATCACATTTTGAACTTATCATATTTTATTTCCATTCAACACATCAACGGCCCATGTAAACAGAAGAGCAGCAAATTCCATATTGACCCTATAAAATCAAAATAGGAAGAATATAGTTAGCACGAACATATGTTTATCCTCTAAATAAATGACAATTATTTTTTTAAATTCGGTACAAGTACTCCCTTGGTAAATATTGCCTCGAACTTTTGCCTATAATTATATGGGTTTACCTAGCTTTTTGTCAAGCCTCGCATATTAATGTCAGAAATGACTGATGAAAGAAAGGTCATGACTTGTAGCGCGTATTTATTCATGAGGAATTGGAACCGTGTTATGATTGTTGTTATCGCCAGCTGTTCCCGCCAGCGACTGTATTATGTCCAGCAGTTCTGCACACTCTACAGGTTCAGGAACCCGCGTTTGAATGGCAGGAACGACTGGTAAGGGAGACTATCACTCAGACAATTCCCCAGACATGGAGGATTATTTCAACTTTGTAAAAAAACATATATTACAATGAGTCATCAAAATAAATAATACGTTGCATTTCCATGTTTGACATAACAAAGCTACAGAAAATCACATTTTAGCAACCCCTGGGCCCCGTTGCAGAAAGAGATACAATCGATTGTAAGTTACAATTAATTGTAAGTTCGAAACAATTTTTGCGTTTCAAGTCAACCAACCAGATTTGCGCATTCAGAACACATTATCTGACTTACAATTAATTGTAACTTACAATCGATTGTAGCTCTTTCTCCAGAAAGAGTTACGATCGATTATAAAGTTGCAATTCAGATGCGCAAATCTGATTGGTTCAATATTTTACATATTTCCTGACCCAGTGAATCGATTACAACTCTCTCTACGATGGGTCCCCATTTCGATTATACGGGTTGTATTCTTACATCAGTCAGCACAGCAACATGCACTGAACGCCAAGCGACTTATAAGAAGCGAGTTTTCAGCAAAATGAGATTGTCATTGTTGACCTATACAGGATTGTTCCTCGATGTCATGCGTGAGGTTTGAACGCCAAGCGAGCTTACTCCAGTCACGAAAATACCTAAAATCAGGATAATTAATACAGCAAACAAAAGAGTTTGCATTTATGAAGGGTCATGGTCGCTTGATGGTCCATCCTCTATACCAATTTAGTATACGCATTTCTTGCTCAACTGCTGCATGATGCCCAAATTCTTTCTCCTTTTTCGTGTTGCTACTTTTATCCACAACCTTCTACATAATTCAAACACCTAAATATAATCTTAATTCTGAACCTAAGTCTCTGAATTCTACTAGTTTTACGAGAAGAAGAAACATGAGTAGCATGGACGAAATGGGAGAATCAAACAGAAAGACCTATGCCCCCTCGCTGAAACAGTTGCTATCGATTGAAAGTTGTAATTGATTGAAATTCAGAAAAGCACATTTTAACTACAGTGACTTACAATTAATCGCAACTATAATCGATTGCAACTCTAACTGCCACGGGAACTAGAAGATCATTATCTTGATGCCTATAAGTGGGTGCGTCTGCCTTCTCTTGTTAAGCTCGGCGCAGACAGAGCCGACTCGACCCGAACCGACTGGTTTTCAGCCTAATTAACTAGGTATGCGTTGCCTCAGGACTCCGGTGTTGTCAATCAACTGCCAGTCAGAGGTCATTCGGTGCCGATTCAACATGTTGAATCGGCTCCGACTGAGCGAAACTGACTCTAGCCTGACTGAAAACCAGTCGGATCGGGTCGAGTCGGCTCTGTCTGCGCCGGGCTTTAGCATCATAATCAGCAACAAGAAGCCTGTCTCGGGATTACTGTATCCTCATCCAGTAAACAGGTTTGACTGAAGCTCGTTTCAAAGCGATGTTTATAGGCTGAACAAGAACAGAAAGACGAACACACACTACGAAACATTTTTTTCTCAGTAGAAAAATACCCAGCCATGCACAAGTACCAATGCTTGAGTAGTTTCGCTCAAAAGGTGCCATGCAATTGATGACCGTGCATGGTTTGGCCCCCTTCAAATCGGTATACACTGACGGCTCTGGCCCCCTTATGACCACGCCTTTCTTCGTCTCGACCGAGTCCCATACACCAAACTAGCATTATAGTTCTAAAAGTAAATGCCACGTAAATTAACTACAAGAGATGGAATGCCGCCATTGTATATGACAAAAGCGCGCGTTTTCACAGATGCAATATCAATATACAAACTTCCGCAAATGGGAAACCTTGAAATTGTCCATAGCAAATCAAATGACAGAACAGTAATGCGAGAGAACCCATGAAAATGTTTAGGTGACAGTGGTCTGCCAAGTCCTGTATAGCCTAAATATAAGGCCGAACAGTGTAAGTACGGCCTGAATATGGACTATATGGACAGTTGCCTTTGTAATTGCGTTTACACCCCGACGCCAGAATACTATCCGTGGATTCATAATTATACCTACTAGTACTAGTACTACATAGGTCTATGGTGGATTATACCCGCCTTTGACCAGAGAAACCAATTAGTCGGATAATAGGGCTCATATGCTTTATTACAAGAGTCTATCTAAGATTTATGCGGGCTTTCCCCCCAAATCGATACTAATGGTTCTATGAAGCCAAAACTCTGGGGAAAAAAAGAGGTTAATAAAGATCAATGGAACCAGTAATACTGGTCTACTAAGGAACTTTCATTGTAGAGAGTATCGTACCACGTACACACCCCAAAATAAAGCAAGTACGTTTCTCCGGTGGAGCATGCTGTGGCAGCTTTATAGTGGAAGTAAAGAACGGCGACCAGGTATACCAGTACCACTGGCATTTTTACCGCTGTCATTTTTGTCACTGGCATTTTTACCACTGGCATTTTTGTCACTGGCATTTTTACCTCTGGCATTATTTACTCTGGCATTTTTACCACTGGAATTTTTACCTGACACCATGCATATCACTGCAAGTTCAGGACAATATGCGTAAAGTGAACACCGCCCCGTCGATTGAGGAAGCTGTTTTTGTTGTAAATGTTTTATCAAGTGAAAGCATGCTTGGAAAAGCTTATTCTACTTCCGTTGTGTTTTATTGTAGATATTTGTGTGAAATATTTCTCTAATTATTATAATGAACAGAGGATTCATCGTTGCATGATGCGGAGCGGATACAACTGAGGTTTTAGATGTGTTTGTTTAATATTGTTGAAGGAAAATACCACAAGTACACGAGACCGAAAAATGTGTTGTGTGCATAACATAAACAGTAACCAAAATACAGAGTATAGTTTGGTTGATACATAATGGTGGCCCCGGACCATAGATACACCAGCTGAAGAAGACGATATCGTTGGAGTGTACCCTGCTCATATTGTTCGATGAGCTAGTTCAAACAATATATCATCTTCCCAAGGAATACGTACACCTTATAAACAACCATTGAGGTACAAAGAACACTCTAAACATGAAACAGTTGGAACAAGACTAAACCGCATATATATAGCTCAAAAGCGAACTTTGGAACGAACTTCATCTCAAATAGTTTTGCGTTCTAAATATTATCACTCTCACTCTCAAACTGAAATCGAGAATTCGGATTGGAGACCAAAGGCCAAATCTAAAGATTTCGGTTCATAAAAAGTAGGCCCTTGTCTCACCAATACCTCCTTGGTCTCACCGGGGAGAGGCGTGTGGTTCAAGCAGAGGTTCAACTACCAATATGTCATCGATCGTTGTAAGGTTGATGACAGATGTCGCTCGGCGGAGCGCGGCATCAACGATCACGGAATGTGTGAAATCCTCAATGCAATGTTCGACCGTCATCGCAACTAGGCAAATCTCGACATCGATAGCGTCCTCGTCAACACCGTTGTCATTGTCATCGCGAATCAAGACTACGATTTCCTGGTCATCGGCATCATTATCGACGTCGTATAGGTCCGAGTCGTCTCGGGAGAGTCGTGTTGATTGTAGTCCGTCGCTGTTTGCCAGAACATGTCGTCGTTATTTGTCGACGTCGTCGTGGAGATCATGCCGACGTATTATCAAGCGTCCAATTACGACCAAGGCAGAAGAAGACAGAGGGAGATCGCACGACCTCGCCATCAGGAATGCGTCGAGGAAACTTTCCCCAGGTCAGTGCAACCTCACGATCTCCGTCACTTTTTTGGTCTTTAATCTTCCAATTTTCCTTCCACTTACATAGGCAAATAAGTAAATAACTAACATTTTAGCTCACCCATCCACCAGTTAGATGGTATTATAGTTACTAATTAACCTTTGACTTTACTTTGACACCCCTTCATAATTGTGAACAAACGATAACAACTAATATTATTTTTTAGAAACTACTGTACATCATATTAATTTATGCGGAAAAGAGTGTACATAAAGTTGTCATTCAGGCAGTAGCCACGGAGATGAGGTTACGTGCCTCAGTGCATTAATATGAACAATAAGGGTAGGGTAAAACAAATATATATATAACAATAGAAAAAAATACATAGAGTGTTATCCAAATAATTGACGTGTTTCCAGTTGTGTATGCCCAAGTTATAAGCCTCACTGATTAAGGCAAAAGCAAACGTGAAGGTGTAACATATTTGACATATTTGTCTTTTCAGCATATTTGCCTATTGAGTCATGACTGTTTACATTTCAAATAAAAAAGTGAAAGAAATTCAGTCCAATGGCAACGAAATGATCGACCACAATATGGTTGATTATTTGTAGAATTCAAGAATATGTTGGCAAGGCAGATAGATTTGTCCTTATACAAGGATCTAGTTACGTTGTCCATATCCACAATACGTACTTAGAGACCTAAAAGTTCTCTCCTACTCTTGCTGAATTCGTACTACTAATTTAGAAGCATGGAACAGGTTTGTATTTGTTTTTAATATTCCTTTCGTTAACAAGATATTTACGCTTGAAGTGCTCGGAATTTTAGCTATCCACTGGATAGTAATAACTGCAATGAGTTAGTGAATATCACTTTGCATTTTTGCTAATTTCTCAGCCAAAAAAAAATCCAATTAACGTGAAAATGTTCACACATTACTTTGTAGACATATTAGATCACACCAATACACATATTTTATTAATTACTCAGCACGTTTTGCACTTGTCAACAAAGTTACTACATCCCTTTAAAATCCAGAGGTAGGGGTTCAAATTAGGTCCCGAGGTGAGAAATTTTCTCTGCCCACTTTTTGTTATTTCTGCCTACGCCACTGACAACATGAATACTAATCACGATATCGTGAGATAATCATGTATACGGGAAACGATCACACTTCCGAATAGGAACCAATAAAATCATCATTAAAAATCATTAAAAATGAGAGGCGAAGAGACGAATGTAGGTAAAAGAGCTATTTATTGCCAATTAAGAAGGCAAAATGGTTAGTTCTAGAGACTCGATTAGTCTTCATTATCCTATATCTTTTGAATAAATTTGTGTTAAAACAACGTTGTAATTAAACGTTTGATTTATTACATCTTCCGATGCACTGTAATAGGCCTTTGACTTATTTTTTGTTTGCATTTAAACAATAATGATAAGTAAAATCAAACATTATCAAAACATTATCATGATAATAAAAAGTAAAAAAATATATGAGTTTTTGTGTTATTGGCATGTCTATGGGTGTGATTATGTCTTGGACACAATAAAATGATATTAAAATTGAAATTATACAATTCCTATACTCACAAGTACAGTCAAACCTGTCTATAATGACCACCCGAAGGAAACAAGAAAGTGGACTGTAGACAAGTGACCTCTATACACAGGTTATATGTCATTGTTTCTCTCTGCAAGGGCGTACTTGTGGTGGCCACTATAGACAGGTCGGCTGCTACAGACAGGTGACCACTAAGACTGTATACCATTCTGACCACGAAAGCGCGAAGACTGCAACCATGAAGTTACTATGGTGCAACCATCATGGAGCACCTCATTGTACAACTAATTACATCAAACTATACATCTTGTTATATTCACACATCTAGCTAGTATATATAATGTCTTCATAAACTTATTATGACTCTGTTATTTGTTCAACTCTTAGGTCTGGAATCCGTGCTCCCGCCTTCCCTCGCCACGAAGATCACATTTCGCCCATCAAAGCGAGAAGACTGCGCGGCCATCTTGGAATACCTGCGCGCGCATGCGGAGTGGGAAGACTGTCAGGAAGAATTTGAAATAACGGAAGATGGTAAGGCATGAGGGCTTAAAGAGACTGTATCACCATTCAAGGGGGCGCTTTCGCAAAACTCACTGGGCAGCGTCACAACCAGGCGCGTTCGTACGTAAGCGCATTGCTCAAGCATGACTATACGAGTACAGCGCGTTAACTGCAAGGTTCTCACGACGTGCATGAACATGGTTTCTCCCTGTGACCTTTTTGTACAGCACCCTCTATAAGCTAACGACCCGATCGCTTTAACGGTGGTCCGGATTCGTAAATCAGACGCGCGGTGCCATCTTGCAAACGCATACGCACGGTGCATAATGTACACTGGCTCAGTGGTGCGCAGTGCGCGCACACTAGCCGATATCGTTCAAAATGGCAAACTGCGGCGTATGTACAGCATCCTAAACGCATGACAACCTTTAATATGTAAAGCCCTTTCAAAATGACAAATTACAAATGACACATTATGTAGATAAATAATTATACACCTCACAAGGCAAACGAAAGACATACTCGTAAAATAGCACCCGCTGTGACCTCGACTTATGCATAAAACGGGATGTTTTAAAGGGAGCCACCAGTGAATTTTTGTTGTTGCTAATTGCAATATGTAAACGTGATTAGTTTTAGTAATCAATTTCACCAACAACCATAATAGAAATACATGTATGACAGTATGTGTTTTCAAAACTTGTGTCAAATCTGTGTACTGCTACTGAATCACCGGTCTGCAGAAAGACTAGTTCTGTTTTGATAGGAACATAAACAATAGATGATAATCTCCTTTTGCACTTTGCAGACCTATGAACACATGGTGACGAGTTTCAAAATGATGAAACCATTTTTTCTAGAATACTTATTATCTGAACTCTTTGCATCTTCTTGATGTTATGGACTACTAATACTGTTCTATTTAATTATGCAACTATTCTGGGGTGTTGGTAGCCAAAATAGGCCTTTTATTACGAGGTTATTTGTAATGTAAAAGCTATCACCGAATTGGGTCTAGTAAATAATGATGGTACCTGTTTGATAACCAATCTATATTTTTTAATGATATATTAATGCATTGTTAACTTCTGTTTATGTTTCGCAACACGCGTTAGGTCAGAATATGTATAAAGTAAGATATAGACGGTTTACAGGTGTATACTCCGGTGGCTGGTTGTACAGTTAACATGACTGACTGATTAGTCCTTGACACGATTCTGATCTACCCGTAGAAATAAACGTATTCAGTGCCAAATCTGATGGAGGCAAAATGGGGAGGGGAAAATAGTCCTCAGACTATAAGACAAGTGGCCGGTGTCCTGGTGTAGTGGTCAGAGCTGTGCCCATTGCCCAAATCGTTCGGGGTTTGAAACTTAGCATAGTCTACTCTCTCGGTTGGTGACGATAAATGGCGTACAAATAATTCTAAACCCCAAAACAACTAATCAGCGTATACGATTATGCAAATGAATGTCTTTATTTGATTTACCTTCTCAGGGGGGGGGGGGGGGGGGGGGCGAGAATTCTACTGGGGGATGCCCGATATAACCCCCTAGGCACCGTTAATAACCTTCAAAATTGATTCTAAATAAACATTTTGCCACCTGACAAATGTATCCCGCCGACGGATGTCCGGTAGATATACCAAATCATGACCATGGTGCCCGTTTGTCTGGAATCAATATGGACATGATAATGCGTCAGTGTACCAGAACCAAATTAATCAAAAGTACGTTGCACTACATATCCAATATAAATACGATAAGAGTAGTAATAAGAATCAACACACGGGTGGGAAATATAATACCTTGAACTAGTAAACTTCCAATAACCTGATTTCGATTAATACAAATTCAGCAAAAACGAAACAAAAAATATATAAAAGTTTCACCAGCTATACCATGCAGTTCAACAGTAAAACTGTCCACGTTTTTTTTTTAAAGGTACATGACCGAGTATAATGAAAACGCCCCAAATGAATTGACCAAAACAGTTAACTGTATGCCTCAAAATAAAAGCAAATCCTACGCCGTTGACCAGAGCAATTTTAAATATAACAACACCAAAAAAAAACCTAACAAAATGTTGGAAATTATCCTGGTAGCTTATAAATTATACCCTTGTATTTTGTTGTTGCCTGTTCCTTGTTGATTCCGTGATATTGTCTTATCAGACTCGCCTATTTCCTGTCGTTTCCTGAGTGATATTGAGTAACAAATGAGTAGTTTTAGGCTTATTTAAAAAGAAAAACCCTTTTGTACAAAAACATTCTAACACAACCGAACCCAGGGCCTTGTCACGCCAGGGCCCCGTTGCAGAAAGAGTTACGATCGATTGTAAAGTTGCAATTAATTGCAAGTCAGAAGGTATGCACATTTGATCCAATCAGACTTGCGCATTAGTCACACGTATTTAGTCACAATGGCCCGAATTCTCATCAGTGGCTCAACTTGAGCCTGGCCTAAAAAGACAAGGACTACCGGTAACACTTTGCACCAGCAGACATATTGTCTTGTAGTTATGGTCCCCGGAGATGTTATTATGGTTTCCTTTCATTGTCCAGTCAATCCCTGGAGTTCAGATTATATGCATCAGGACAATGGGCCTTCTGAAATTCAGTCATAGTATAACAGGTCAGTAGCAATACAATGTCTAGGATGATCCAGGACGCAATTTAGCTGATGACAGACTATACTATGACTGAATTTCAAAGGGCCCATTGTCATGATGCTATAACTCAAGGGATTGACTGGATAATAAAAGGAAACCATTATACCGGGGACCATAGCAACGAGACAATATATTTGCCTGTGCAAAGTGGGTTAACTGGTTACCGGTAGTCTTTGTCTTTTTAGGCCGGACTCAAGTTGAGCCACTGATGAGAATTCGGGCCACAGACTTTAAATACAACTAAATGCAATTTTACAATTTATTGCAACTCTTTCTGCAACGGGGCCCAGATATCTGCTCTTCGCATTAAACGAACCTCGGCCGCGTGAAAAGGCGATCTTGTCTAGTGGTTAGAACTCAGCTCTTCACACTTATCGTTCCAGGCACGAACCAGAGAGGTGGGAAAGACACGGACCAAGGCTGCGTCTCTCCTCGGATGCCCACGATAAAGAGCGATTATATGTAGACGTAATTCAATATTGATTATTCACGTCTTTACAAAAAAGTAACAAACGACCAACATAACTTAACAATACTGTGCTTTCATTGCGACGGGTGACGTTCAAAATCTTAAAAAACATCGTAAATGTACTTAATATTTGTTTGATTGGTTTTTTTCTGCATAATTATAACTATGCTTGCTAGATAAACATTTATGATTGTAACATTGTATTATTATTAGACCTGATTCGCGATGGATTTGAAGGAACGCCGTGCTTCCAGTGTGACGTGGCAGAGGCTCATGGGAAGGATGACGTCACATCTATAATTGGCTACGCGCTCTATAATCTGACGTACTGCGCGTGGAAGGGGAAGACGCTGCAGTGGGAAAATCTCTTCATGCACCCGTACTACAGAGGTTAGTTTGTCACTTAAAGTTACTGAGTCGTCCTACCATAAGGGCGCTTTCCAAACAGGTCAAGGAAGGCGCCATGTTTACGCACGCCACGCGCCTTGTACATGATGTAGCGATGTCTATACGTACTAAAGAAAGTATTCATTTGATTATAGTCGCGCTTGCACGATATCGCCAAGTTCTAAAGAAATGGCGCTACTCTATTACGCGAAAAGCCTGCTCTAAATTTGACATCGTTGTCGCTTTAAGTTTTAATCCAATGATATACACATGTTTTGAATGCGAAGCCTTATGTATTGTTATTTTACAATCTGTTATAAGTTTAGGCATAGCTTAATTTGAATATCGCGTTAAGTCCTCTGCAGACAGAGCCGATGACCCGATCCGACTGGTTTCAATCAGGCTATAGAGTCGGGCCCGGTCAGACGGAGCCGATTCATCGTGTTGATTCGGCCCCGACTTGCATCCGACTGTCTATCGACTGGCAAAATGTGTGTCGCGAGGCACTGAAAACTGCGCCGATCCGACTGAAAACCAGTCGGATCGGGTCGAGTCGGCTCTGTCTGCAGAGGGCTTAACACGCATATATAGATCAATCAGTTATACAATTTAATGGGTGTGATACAAACAAACGGACTAAATTGTGTCTTGTCTCCCATAACTGTCCGTTTTTACTAGAGAAGATTCTTGTCTAGTTTAAAGGTTGGATGACAAGAACACTACCTAAACACTGTGTTTTACTGTATCTAAGGTAGATTGTCATGAAGATTACTAATACAAACGTATTTTCCGCGTCGGAAAACCCAGTAAAATAAAAAAAAAATCAACTTTTATATTCACTTTAGTAATCCCCGTAAACAAATTGAGTCCGGGCGAAGAAAAATGACGTCATCTTTGTGACGTCACATGCAGGCAATCAAGTTTATATCATGGACGATCTACACTCAGATGTGTTGCTGCAAGCTGCTATAATTCATTTCTTAGGAATTTTCAGTTAAGCCTCAATTAACAAGCAAAAACGAGTTTGTTTTACAAGCAAATCATAGGCTCTGCATGTAAACCATGCGCATTCCTCAGTGTTGCGGTCTGCTTGTGATGTCATGATCCGGGTTGCACGTGCGCACATTCCCGCTCCGCTATAAATTACTTTTTTAGCAGTATGGAACGCCGATGCGAAAACAAGCAAAAAAGTTGCATGAAATTTACCTTTCTTGCCCAACTTAAAGGGGAATTAACCCTTATCCTTTTGACGTACTGGATGTGATGAGAGCATAACTACTATCATTGCTAGTCACTTATTTCCTCATGAATATTCCCGATTACAAAAATAATCAATATTTTATGGACCACTGTCGTCTGCTTTCAATGCCCATAGGAGGCGGCCATTTCTTCAACTACTCGCGGTAAAATGACGTGGCAGGCGGAGAACACAATAGCATTATTGTAACCCGCTATTGTGTTCTCCGCCTGACACGTCATTTCACCGCGAGAAGTTGAAGAAATGGCCGCCTCATGTTGGCATTGAAAGCAGACGACAGTGGGCCATAAAATATTGATTATTTTCATTATTGGGAATATTCATGAGGAAATAAGTGACTAGAAATGACAAGAGTTATGCTCTCATCACATCCAGTAAGTCAAAAGGCTAGGAGTTCCTTCCCCTTTAAGGATTTCTTTGAACAAAATAGTGTGGTATATCAATATAGGCACATATTTAAAGCTATACACCTGAATCAAAGCCGGGATTTCACCATACCTTTAACGCTTTATTATCCTGAGCTGCTGGCGAGCGGCCCTGGTGACAACCTGACGTTGGGGCGCCCTTTCGATAATCGTACACAGAAATACAATCGAATCGCTGGATAATCGATCTCCGTGCCAAAATCTTATCAACTGTAAAAGAAACACGCGCGTGTAATAGATATAATGGTTTTATTTCAATAAAAAAAACATTCAAAAGTTACAAGCATTGCTACATACAACGGCAGCCCAAAGGCTGAAATGTTGATGTTTACATCGAAATCAATACATTTAAATACAAATTAAAATGATATTCATTCATAACATTTAAATTCACATGAGGTACAGTAGAACAAAATATTTCATCAAAACAAAAGTATAAACTTTTAAAAATGTGGCACATTTTTGTATAATTAACAAAGAAGATGCATGCGTAACTGTAGTTTGATTTGATTTGATTTGATGCAAAGTGCATATACCTGGGAAGTAAAAATTTCATTGGATATTTAAAAGATCAATGAAATATGGTATTGCACTATTCCTAAATCTGTTTGTTTTACATTTATATTGATTGAACTTTGGTATATATCTCAAAGAAATATTTACATTTTTTTGTTTGGGTAACCAATCTTTACAATGTGGGTTATTAGAAAGTGATTTAGCAAATTCAATACAAAGTTTTTCTCTTCTAGTTTCAAGGCGTTCAAGCTTACATTCAATAATTGCATTTTCATAACTAATATAATCTTTCCCTAGAATTATTCGACAAACCCTCTTTTGAACTATTTCTAAACTTTGTACTTGCTTCAAAGTCATTCCGCCATTAAAAACTGGTACACAATATTCTAGTATAGGACAAATATATCCAATGTAAATTGTAATAAGATCAACAATAGGTAATTTATATTTCTTAACCATTCTGAACATATATAATTTTTTATTGCACTTCTTTAATATCTCATTGACATGGTCATCCCACTTTAAGTTAGATTGAATATACACCCCAAGAATTTTAACTGTTTGAACATTTGGGAGAGGCGATTCACCGATATACAAAGTGTCAAATGGAGGAGGAGTTTTCATGAAGGTAACTGACATTGTTATACATTTAAGTGGGTTCAATTTCATATGATTATTATCTGACCATTCCATTAATTGAGTCAAAATATTTTGCATAGACACTGGATCTTGAAATACTCGATTTTCTAACAACGTACTTAAAGTATGGTAATAGTATATTTTGGCAAGCATCATTAAACATTATTAAAAACAAAATTGGGCCCAACTTCGTACCCTGAGGTACCCCAAAATGGGTATTTTTACATTCAGACAAAACACCTTGATATTTGACACATTGACACAATCAATTAAAAATGGCCTTACATTGAGTTCAATTAATTTTTGAACTCAAATATTATGATCTAATCTATCGAAGGCTTTCGAAATATCTGTGCACACAATGGTTGAAATCGATTTTGATCTTTCACAGTTTTTATACATTTCATGTAACAATTTTATCAAATAGTGAGAAGTCGATAAACCAGGTCTATTTCCATATTGATGAGGGTCAATGTATTTCGAAATGTCATCCAGAAGCCATTGAGTAATAAATGATTCAGCAAGTTTAGCGAATTGGCTTGTTAAGCATATCGGACGAAGCTGGTCTAATTTTGGTGGTTGACATTTCGGAATGGGAATAATTTGGCCCCTTTTCCACTGCCAAGGAACTATGCCCTGTTGAAAAGATGCATTAAGAATATCAGCAAGAGGTTGGCATAATTCACAAGCGAATTCACGAACAACGCGTGGAGGTAAGTCATCGGATAATCCTGCTTTATTACATTTTATTTTGCGTAATTTTAAATAGACTTCATGAGGTTGGACTCGCGGACATACAGATAGTGACGGTAAGTATGCTGGTAAACAACTCCTGTCAAGGGGCGGAAGGTCTGATGCTACTGAAATGAAGTGCTCGTTGATTGCGTCTGCCGTTATCTGTCGATGTTCAGGATCATCGGGTTCGACGTCTGGGACAGCAATACATGGTGGATTAACATCTTTTTTTGTTATGAATTTAATTTGTTTGTACCAAGCTGCTGGGTTTGTTAACTTTAAATGTGAGACTCTTATATTATAATAGAACCTTTTAGCAGATATTATCATCCGATCAACTTTGTTCCGTAGACGGCGCCACTTAGTTTTATCATTTGCTATAAAAGCATTTTCCCTTTTTATCAAAAACATCTTTTACTTCAGGTGTCATCCAAGGTTTATCATTTTTACATATTTTAACTTCTTTAACAGGTAAACACTTATCCAGTTCAGTCCTGGTAGTATCAATAAAAAGACTACACTTTTCTGAAGGGTTTGAAATTTGTGACAGTTCATTCCATGAATGACATGTGATCCATTGACCAAATGAACGCAAACCACTGTCTGGAAGAGGGCGAACAAACTTTTTCTTAATTTCATTTTTCTCTCTAAATATACATTTTAATGGAGTTAGCAATACACAATTATGGTCACTCCTACCAAGAGGCGACATCAATATTACAGGTGAATAAAATCTACTGCAATTAGTAATTATCTTATCAAGAATATTATTCTCTCTTGTGGGTAAATGTATAACTTGATGGAAGCCATCATTGTTTAAAATTGGTTGAATATTTAAATCATTCATATCTCCCACCACAAGTGTAATAATGTGTGCATGTATTGTGTGCGCGTCCGACGTACGTGCCGCATCGGTGCTTTACGTGTACGTGTATAGAAGTCAGCCAAGGAAGTTGGCTAGTTTTTAGTTGTACATAATTATATTATGGTAACACTCCCCTCTACATTCTTCCAAACCAATTTAAGAACATCAAAACACCAACGTAATTGTTTAAATGTATTAACTATTAAAAAATAAATTAAATCGCTGTCAAGGGACCGAATTACGACAAATTTAATTATGAACGAATAATATCATAGCCAATGTGTTCAGTGTAGTCATTGAAGTATTTGTGTTTTTTCCTTACATAAGTGAAGTATTCTTATTTACGTCTTTATTTCCGTTCTCCTTTTCAGAATATGGAGTCGGGGCAACTTTCTTCCACAAAGTTTGCAAGGTGAGTGACGATCTCTAGTAAATATGTTCAGAACAAACGGAGATGCTCCGTTGCTATGCACATGGATTCGGTAGAAAACGTTTATAGCTCGATAAATAATTCGATAAATATGGAAAATCTCGGGCCAGCAAACATGGTTTAGAGACATTATTTTGGTGGTAAAGTCATTGAAAAGCACTGATAAATATCAATACATTTATATAAACATAATATCTTTGTAATGATATGTTTGGACACTATTATAATATTTAAAATTAATTATCCTTGACAATTAACTACGAAATGATTTGTAAGATAATTTTTGGGAACTATACGTTTTCAATACGGTGTTTATTTTAACTTTTCCTGCCCCTACCTCTATTATACCATGTACACAGAAGCAGACCTATATACGTAGTACGCCTTTATAATAAATAAATACCTTTGTAATATAATAAGAATACGACTTACTATTATGATTTTTTAAATTTTCAATCCGCCTTGCATTCACAGAGGCATACTGACGCGGGGTGCCGAAGTATCGCTGGTTACGTGGACGCCAACGAAGTAGAACTGGTGCGCTGGTATGAAGGTTTAGGGTTCCAGAACCTCACTCGCAACTTCGACTACCAAATGTACTGCGGACGGACGAAGGACAACCCTAGGGTCGCCAGATTCCTCCGCGATGGAGACCCGTCCGCGAGGAAAGCCAGATCACACGGGATTCAGATTGAATGACCAATCGATGTGGACGATGACAATGACAACGACTACCAAATGTACTGCGAACGGACAAAGGACAACCCTAGGGTCGCAATATTCTTCCGCGATGGAGACCCGTCCGCGTGGAAAGCCAGATCGCACGGGATTCAGATTGAATGACCAATCGATGTGGACGACGACAACAACGACTACCAAATTTACTGCGGACGGAAGGACAACCCTAGGGTCGCCAGATTCTTCCGCGATGGAGACCCCTCCGCGAGGAAAGCCAGATCGCACGGGATTCAGATTGAATGACCAATCGGCATATTGTTAGGTACGAATGTTACGATTCGGACGACGACAACGACAACCAAATGTACTGCGGACGGACAAAGGACAACCCTAGGATCGCGAGATTCCTCCGCGATGGAGTATAAACTCGTGTCAACTCGAACAGCTCGCACATTCCTGTGCAAATTCGGGGCAAACTCTTCGTATTTGCGAACAAACACGCGAATAATACTCCCGCAAACGCACGGAAATATTCCAGAATGTTTGTGTGGAAACTCGTACGCGAGCGTCACTGTACATTATTTTATTTATATACGTAGTACGCCTTTATAATAAATAAATACCTTTGTAATATAATAAGAATACGACTTACTATTATGATTTTTTAAATTTTCAATCCGCCTTGCATTCACAGAGGCATACTGACGCGGGGTGCCGAAGTATCGCTGGTTACGTGGACGCCAACGAAGTAGAACTGGTGCGCTGGTAAGAAGGTTTAGGGTTCCAGAACCTCACTCGCAACTTCGACTACCAAATGTACTGCGGACGGACGAAGGACAACCCTAGGGTCGCCAGATTCCTCCGCGATGGAGACCCGTCCGCGAGGAAAGCCAGATCGCACGGGATTCATATTGAATGACCAATCGATGTGGAAGACGACAACGACTACCAAATGTACTGCGGACGGACGAAGGACAACCCTAGGGTCGCCAGATTCCTCCGCGATGGAAACCCCTCCGCGAGGAAAGCGAGATCGCACGGGATTCCGATTGAATGACCAATCGATGTGGACGATGACAATGACAACGACTACCAAATGTACTGCGAACGGACAAAGGACAACCCTAGGGTCGCAATATTCTTCCGCGATGGAGACCCCTCCGCGAGGAAAACCAGATCGCACGGGATTCAGATTGAATGACCAATCGATGTGGACGACGACAACAACGACTACCAAATTTACTGCGGACGGAAGGACAACCCTAGGGTCGCCAGATTCTTCCGCGATGGAGACCCCTCCGCGAGGAAAGCCAGATCGCACGGGATTCAGATTGAATGACCAATCGGCATATTGTTAGGTACGAATGTTACGATTCGGACGACGACAACGACAACCAAATGTACTGCGGACGGACAAAGTCAACCCTAGGATCGCGAGATTCCTCCGCGATGGAGTATAAACTCGTGTCAACTCGAACAGCTCGCACATTCCTGTGCAAATTCGGGGCAAACTCTTCGTATTTGCGAACAAACACGCGAATAATACTCCCGCAAACGCACGGAAATATTCCAGAATGTTCGTGTGGAAACTCGTACGCGAGCGTCACTGTACATTATTTTATTTTGTTATGTACGATTATGACGACGTGAACGAAAAGATGACAACGACAACGACGAGGACGGTGATGATAATTGCGACTTTTTCACTTAAACATTTGAATATTATATAGCTATTTCCCTAACCGATGGATAATGAGACTCATAAATCATTATGTTTATTCAAATATCAAAATGGGCTGTAAAATTATCATACCTATCAACATGTTTAACGAGGGATCGTCCCCAAAATACTCATGCTGTGTATGTCATGCTGGAAATGCATCTAATACCTTAAGGCCCGGTTACATATCACCGGATAACATAAACGGACGCCCAAAGGAGAGCAAAATTTTAAATCCGTTCGTCTCTGTCCGTATTCGTTTCTTGTCAGGCGATGTACGTTGATCTATCCGGCGGTATGTTTTGTATATGGAGCAATGGAGACGACTTTCACCATCGGATAATTTGATTTCGAAATTGTTATATTAGTCGGGCGTCCGTTAACGATACCCGGCTATATGTGACCGGGTCTTAAAACACACATTCTCTACGAAAGTGTGCCCACTCGGACTTGGAATGCAGGACTCAAAGAACCGATGCTCTACACAAATTGCATCGAGCATCGGTTCTTTTAGTCATGCATACCAAGTCGTGGGCACGTCTTGGTCGAGAATGCCGGTTACACACTAAGGGTGCAATCTTGTACCTTTGGGGTACAACTTTGCACCTTTAAAGATGCAAGTGTCACTTTGCACGTGCAAGATTGCACCCTCAAAAAAGGGTGCAAAATTGCACCCTATGTTGAGGGTGCAAAGTTGTACCTTAAAAGGAGCCGCCAGTGTTGCATCACTTTGCACCTTTAAAGGTGCAAAGTTGTACCTTTTTTCTTAGTGTGTAAAGGGCAATGGAACTATGGCTTTCGATTATTATTATCGTTTAGAGGGTGAACAGACATTTGATTTGATACATAACTTGGCAATTTTGGCCTCCTGGATCCCGTGAAATCCTTACGTGAACATACCCACATTTTACTAATTCTTACGGCGGCAAAAGATGATGGGAGCGGCCATGTTCTTGTAATTACCCGACATGCTTTGCAAACTCTGACGTATGTGCTTAGGGCCGAACAAAAAGCTTTTCACTGATTTCAAAGCATCTACAAGTATTCTACAAGTATAATAGTGGTATACCCGATAGAGTTTTCACATATTTCTTCCAAAGCAGAAATCTGAGTCGGAGTAATGTTACATAACAGGCATATTACGATGTATAAAGTAGGATAAACTCTATTCTTGAGTTGCATTGCCCTTTAACGTTTGTTATAAACTCACCTGTATCCTAAGTTATAAGTTCATATTATTATATTAAAGTATGTTTTTATTCACACGTATCTACTTGGTTTCCCTCTCTATTGAATTGTGTTAAGTTATTGTTTGTATTATTTTATAATTATGTTTGTTTTTGTATTTTTAAGCGCTTTGTATCATTTTTTTTTGCTGCAAAAAGCGCTATATAAATGAAGTTATTATTATTAGTATTATTAATATGCAACGTCATTATCTGCTGAATAGTATTAAACGTCATTTAAGGAATCAAGAATTATTACTTATCTGTGCACGAAGAGCATTTTTAAAATAATAGAAATGTATGTTTAACAGTAATGGTGTCGGGCAGTACTATATATAATAGAAATTATTATAAAATTTTACATCGGATTTTAAAATTATATATATATATATATTGTATCATAGTCCATGTTATGTTTTGATAATTGCAAGTATTATAATTATAATGATAGAAGTATATTTATGTTCACTCCACGTTCGGTTAAAAAGTCGGAATATGCGCGTATCTTTTGGAGAGTGATTGGTTAACAAATGAGTCCCTATATATGTATTTGAACAATAACTGAATCAATTAATACATAAATAAATGAATAAATAAATACAAAAGTAAATAAGTAAATACATATTAGATAAATAAATATGGCAATTAAATAATCAGACAAACATACACATAAGGGAATTAATATAATATAACTAACTAACTAATTGAATAAATAAAAACACACCAATGAATACATTGGGTCCATTGGGTAATTTATACACTGGGCCCAAAAAGAAACTTATATTTGTTCACAAGGTCATATCTTAAAAATCTGTTCATCAAAATTAACCAAAATGACACATAGGATTACTTATATACCCTACTCCAATGACATGTCAATATCCAAACTGTTACCTTACTGACATAACTAAAACATGCACTGGCATGGAACCGTTTGCTGTATCACATCATCACATGTCACAGCCTGTGAATTTCGGCGACAGAGTTTAAGCCAGGTGAGGAATCAAAGCAAATTGAAATAAAGGTAATGTCAGTTTTCAAAACACAGACATCAATAGTGGGTGTGTCCACCAGGTGCTTGGAAGCATTCAGTGCATCTGCTACGCATTCTATCAACCAGGTTTCTGATACAGGCTTGGGGGAGATTCCTGTAGAGCTGCTCTGAGTGTGTGCATTAACAGGCGCATGGGCGTCGATACTTACGTAATACCCATTCATCAGGGGGGGATGGATGAATGGATCATCCCCCCCTGATCAATGGGTATCAATGACAGATCGACGCCCGTGAACAGGCGACTTGTCCCTAACTGTGACATGTGGTCCCGGAAGTTGTTCCATGTCAGTGCTTTTTGATGTTGTGTCAGTTGGGCAACTGCTTGGTTACTGACATGTGTTTAGAGTATACTATTTAAGTAATCCGGTGTGTCATTTTGGTTAATTTTGATGGACAGGATTTAAAGATATGATCATGTAAAAAATTATAAGTTTCTTTTTGGGCCCAGTGTATAACTATTTTGAAAAAAAACATGAAAAGCTACCGTTCATAATAAATGTTCCTATTGTTAAAGTGTGACAATTCTTTATGAGACATTTGCATTTATATCATTGGCGTTCGTTACCATGGCTATTGACTATACAAGCCAAATGTGAACAAAAGTGTGTTGAATATTACACCTTCTAAGCCGCATCAGCTTTTATTTAGCTTTCAATTGAAAAGTCACATGAATCAAAATGCATAATATATATTTGGAACAACAAAACAACATAGATAACAAGTCATCATGTTGCTCCAAATTGTACATAGTTTGTTTTCCTTGCGTATATCATTGTTAATATTTCATTTTATTGTTGGTACTTTTGATTGTATTGTTTGACTTTCAGGGACCGTCTAAAAAAACAGCCTGTACTGTGTAGCCAAATGTATGATGGAATATATTGAAATAATACTGTGTAAATTAAAATATTTTCTGTTTTATATTTGTGATTTTTTAAAATAATAAACATAATATAAACAAGAATATATACAAAATTAGGTCGAGTGAATATGTTTTTTGAATCTTCTGAGTCAAAAGTAAACATGCGTGTGAATTGGGGATTCCTGGGGGTGTTTCACAAAGATCCTAAGTTAAAATCAACTATCAGTTGGACTTATTAATTATGGAAAGCCGTTAATTTCTTTGAAACAATTTTAAGTAAACGTTCTTTTAAAAAGCATGAAATTTTGATTCAAATTATTAATATTTTCTATTATCAAGGAGATTTCATGAGCTTGATGTAAAATGAAAATTCGAAAATACTTGCATTTTTGCTTTTGAATATATTTTATTCCAAGGCTACAAATGGCTTTCCATAATTGTTCAGTCCAGCTTAGAGTTAAGTTCAACTTGGGATCTTTGTGAAACACACCCGGTGTTTTAACTGAGAATTTGTTTTCTGAACAAAAATGATGATGACCGCTGTTTTGCATATCAAACTGTCAACCCCTCATTTTTCTTGGGTAAAGTTTCCCCACCCATCACATTGATGTGGCATTGAATATGGTTTGAAGGAATAGACGGGAATTTCGGAACATAGCAGATTTGGACTGTCCTTTCAAGAACTATGAGTTTTGTTTTTCATTAAATCCCTATGCCGCCCTCTCTAGATGGCCACTCTACCATAATCTATGACGCCACAACTGAACAACCATCCACCGACTTTGTACGTAGATTGTTTAATTTGTTTATTTCGGTTAGATATTAATAGACCAGTTTCTTTAGTAAAAGCATACACAATTAACCTTGCTCTAACATAATATCTGAGTATATAATAAGAGTAGACGGAAGATGTTTTTGTTTTTTTATGAAACGTGATAGTAATGTTGTGTTTTATGTTATAAAATCACATATGTTAGCTGCAGAGAGGCACCTTTTGCTAAATTGAGTTTCGGACGCCATCAAAAACTGGTCAACACTTTCTCTACTTGGGGCGTGGCGTGGCGTGGTCGGGCTGATTTTTGTTTGTTTGTTTGATGTTGTTGTTGTTGTTGTTGTTGTTGTTGTTGTTGTATTTTCTTCTTTTTTTAGAGGGGGGGGGGGGCGCACCTTATGTATTTATTTATTCTTACACGTATTTCTCTTCGTTTGTTTGTTGATTTATGTTTGTTATTGTTCTTAGCAAAACAAATGGCGGGTGGGGGGGGGGGGGGGGGGGGCACTTGCCCCCCGTAGATACTCCACTGCGGGGCAATATTTCCCAGAAGATACATGCACCCCAAATAATGAAGTTATGTTTCCTCATTTCTTCTCCTCACATTGGGGCAAATGCAGAATCATCACATAAGGAGAGGGGTAATTACCTGCACCCCCCCCCCCCTCCCCCCCACACACACACACGCGCACACACACGCACACACACGCACACACACGCACACACACGCACACACACACACACACACACGCACACACACGCACACACACGCACACACACGCACACACACGCACACACACGCACACACACGCACACACACGCACACACACGCACACACACACACACACACACACACACACACACACACACACACACACACACACACACACATACACACACAACCCCCGTCCCAGGCCTCTATATTTACGACACTGCATGATGATTACCAAGAATGATCTGGATAAATATATAATAAAGTACATGTTTTTAAAATCATGCACTATTCAGGAACTATTGTATTTCCGCATATTTTAGCAAAACCTGCCTACGTGTATGATAGCTCGTCTATACATAAATTGGAAAACGCGGCGTTCTATTCATTAAAGTGATTTATGAACTTCATAAGCTTGTTCCAAAAGTGATATTTGAGATCAGATACCAATAATGTTATCTGTTCTGGTTTAGATGGTGCCTTAAAATCAAATAATTCAAAAGGTACAGGAAAATTGAGCGTATGGATTACAAAGAGCGCATACATTCCAAAGCGGAACAATGTTTATTTGATCAAAATCAATCAATAAACGGCTGAAATATCCACAAATTAATTAATTCCACTAAACATTCTAAAAGTCGAAGGACTTGACATTATTTTGTTCGCGAAATCACATAAGAGTCACCATGCTTCTATAAATGGAAAGATAGTTACTTTGTTGGCATGTGCAAAAAGTGATTAATGGTTCATACAATGTGTATTGTTGTGATATGTTCACTGGGTGATGTGTGAACATTTTGTGTTTAATGGATGTTCTATGGCCGAGCAATGAGCGAAAATGCAAAGTGACATTCATTAACGTATTGCACTGAATTCGTACACGGTTACGAATATCCAGTGGATAGTCTAATATCTGAACACTTCAACCGTAAATATCTTTTTAACGAAAGGGAAATTCGAAAAACTGAAACATGTCCCATGCTTCTATTGTTAATACGAATACAACACGATATGAGAGAACTGCTAGAGTTCCAATTAAGTTTCGAGGATTTGGACAATGTTACAAGATCCTTTTAAGTCTGTTATGGTTTTGCACGTTACAATTCGAAGATTACAAGGTTCTATTGATTTCTTTTCTTAGCAAAGAGTCATCCGGATCCGATTATGCGGAATTAAATTCAGAACGCTGAAAACTAATTAGCAATAGATTCATCGTAATCTTCAGGCCACATTTTGGCGAAGCTTCGTTTGAACAGGGGGGGGGGGGGTATTCCTCTCCCCCTTGTTAAGATTTTAATCACATCCCCTTTGCCCCAATCACCCGTGTTTCTAAACATATATAGAAGGTCATAATAATAATACAGCCAAACACATTTAAAGTGACCAACCAGTCCTTGGGGAACAAGAAAAGTGGCTATACTGTAGACAGAGAGATATCTATAAACAGGTAACATCACATTGTTTTCTTCTTCACTACATGAGATCACTGTAGGTGGTTACTAGTTGGCTGCTGAAAAACGGAGGCCACTAACTTAGACAGGTTTGACTGTACTACCAATATCATGCTTACTTGTTAGTTCCTTGTGACCCCCCCCCCCCCCCACCATAATGGGGAACATTTCACCCCTATGTGCCCCTGTCCAATGAGGATGTTTCACAAAGATCCCAAGTCGAACTACACTATAAGTATCTTAAATATTATGGAAAGCCATTAGTTTGTTTTGAAAAAATGTTAAACGAATGCGTCGTTGCATATTTCGCTGAGTACGCGACGTGCGAGCGCCATTGACAAACTCTCGCTCGACAACGAGCAAAACAATAACAATAACGACGTCAAGCCGGGGAGCTTGCTGACATCCCCCGCACGACTTCGGCTCTCGATGCTCAATCTCAATATCGAGGAGTCACCTCCGTCACTGTCGGGCCCTGGTTCGCGTAGGCATTCGGCCACGCCATCGCCGTCGGTATCGGTCAGGTCATCAACGTCGCAAGACTCGCCGAATGCGTCGTTGCATATTTCGCTGAGTACGCGACGTGCGAGCGCCATTGACAAACTCTCGCTCGACAACGAGCAAAACAATAACAATAACGACGTCGACGCTACTCCAGAGAGAACGGTGGACACAGAGAAAGACTTTCACCACGAGAGAACTGTTGACTTCGAGCACGAGCTCCAGAAGACTACGCGGCATAATGGCAACAATAACCACAATCGACATGATCGAAGTGACATCTCACAATGCGACAGTGTGTCGAAACTGGGTCTCCGCGAAAACTTTGACGCCAGTGATCACCGGGACGATCAGGAGAATGATGAGGAGATCGACGAACGGCTCGATCACGTGGATCTCATGTTCAAACCCGATATCGCGTCGTCGTCGTGTTTTAGCGACACTAGTATGAGTTGTTCGCTGTCCACGTGTTCTGATTGGACGGATAGCGGCAGTAGCGCGGGCGGGAGCTTCGGGCGAGCAGACCACAAGGAAAACGGCTTCAAGCTCCTTATCCCGAACGAAATTCAATATACCACTCATTAGACAATCGAAACACCTTATTCAGTCAAGACGCAGTATTTAGTGGCACTCAAGAATTACGTTCAACGCGAACATTCCCCTGCGTTTATGCGCGTATAATTATTCGCGCATTTTCGCAGTAGTTGTGCATACGGAGTTTGCGCAAGAATGTGGGCACTGAAAGTTTACGCGTTTACACTAGTTTATGCGAGTAAATACGGAAACTTGTTCGTGGCCGCAACTGTATTTTCATTTCTGCAGGTCATTAAATTTGACTCGACTTTGGTGCGAAAGACAGTGTAACCCTTTGCTTTCCTATTAATAATGATACATTGCCATTAGATCGGTGCCCAGAATATGATATATCCCACAAACATTAAAATTCCATTTTCCAGATAATAATACAGTTCTGTCACTGCTCAAAATAGTTTTAGTTCTCAACTATTATTTTAATCATGAACGTGACATTAAATGTACCAATTACAGTATGACGAAGAAAAGAAAAGAATGATGTCTATATTGATTGTGCTATAGATATTTCGGTGCTTAAAAATCATACGGAGAAACATTATTTTATAAGATGCCAAAAAACAAACCCGCAAGAGATGATCTGTCCCCATGTTTGATTTAAATCCCAATTTCATGTCACGAATTAGTCCAGTTTGGACTGTGGTGATTTTTTTTTATTATCCGCTCTTGCCCGCTAGATGGCGACAAACCCCACTAATCTGTCTTACCCATCGATTTCGATGGACTAGTCACGAATATGTCGAACTAGTTAGTGTTTTGACCGAGAGGGTGGTAGACCAAATTCATCAGAATCAACATGCTCAAGAGCCAAGTCAGTGAGAGATGGACTTGGAATTCGGAAAAATGTCACTACATATAAATATTCATTGTTTGAATAATACACAATTTCTTTTGCAGACCTCTTCAAGTTTAGTAAACCATTCCATAAAACAAAATGTATAATACTAAGTTGTCGAAATGTAAAATTTCATAGTGATAGATAATTAAAATAATGCAAGCCGAAAACCAATCACTTTGTAGTCTAACATGGATATCGACACACTTGCCGGTATATGGTTTGTACGGGAAACGTTATATTTAACTGTACACGTGTTGATGTTATTATAAATGCGAACATGTACAATCGTAAAGTGCACATTTACTTATTTATTACATATTTATTTCATGCATCTTGTGAACGCACGATTATGACTAACATCTCATTTTGTATCATACACATGCACACATTGTCTGCAATTATGTTAATTCGTTCATAAATTTGTCATGAGGTAAAATTTGTGAATCTGTTACAGTATTGGACCTTGACGAAAAGTTTCTACATTAATATATTAAAACTGATCCTTGGAAGAAAATGTTCGATGGTTAACAATTTCTGACAATTCACACAATACTATTCATCAGTGTTTGAGTTTCTGCTGTATCAGCTTTGATATGCCATGGTTTGATTGGAAAAGGTATACAGTATGCATCATAATAACAATAAATAACAACTATTTATATTCATATTAATTTCTAGGTAGGGGAGTAACAAAGCTGTATTTTGCCGCGATATACGTAATACACTGTCGAAACGAGTCGCCTCGGTCACACCTTTGCGTATTGGGCTTGCGTATTGCTGCGTATTGCTCGAACGCAGACATACGCAGATACACCCAATAAAGCGCAATGATGCGAGCTCACTACGTACTCAATACGCAGACGAACGCAGGGGCCTGCGATGTCGCTCGCATGTTTTAAAATTTTTAAAACTCTCGCAAGCAAACGCAAGGTCAAATTTCATACGAGCTGGAGCGAGTGACAACCAGTGAATGCGAGCACAGCGAGCGACAGCGAGGTGACCTAGCGCCAGCGTTGCCAGTGGAAAAAATACAATTATGCTAGGGGAGCAGCAAAAATTATGATAAATCCACCAAAAATTATGCCAAACCCTCATTTGGAGCCGAGAGTCATTTTTTAGAGACCGAGACCAGGACATTTTGAGGCCTAGACCAGGACCCATTGGTTGAGAAAAATCCTGTAAGCGGGGGGGTAGTCGTAGAAAATTTTCGAAGCCGAGACCAGGTCCTGTCCCAAACTTTCGAGGCCTAAACCAAGACCCATTGGTTGGAAGATCCTGTAAGCGGGGGGGGGGGGGGGGGGGGGGTAGTCGTAGAAATTTTTTAAAGCCGAGACTAAATAAATAAAGGGTGTTCGACGTTTTTGAGACAAGACCAGGTCCAGTCCCACATTTTTGAGGCAAGACCAGGATTTTTTACACAAATTCAGAGGTCTAGACCAGAAAATTTCCGGTCGAGACCTTTTTTTTTCTTCTAATTCTGTCAGAATTATGCTAAAAAGAGTCAAATTATGCCAGATTTTTGCTTAAAAAGGCCAAATTATGCCAGGCATAATGCCAGATGCTAAAAGGGTCAAAATTATGCCAGAAAGCATAATTATGCCAGATCTGGCAACGTTGCCTAGCGCAGGTATACGCAATCATTCGCACCTCATTTTTTGGAGCGCGTGTCACTGCGTATAGCTGCGTTTCCACACGATTTACCTCGCTGTTGCTCGCACACCACTCCTAGCAACACGAATCACTGCGATGGCCGCTCGCTTTGCTGCGAGTCTCGCTCGCTTTGCTGCGAGTCTCGCTCGTGCGCCACTCGCTATGCTGCGAGTCTAGCTCGTGCGCCATTCGCTTTAGCTCGCTCTCGCTGGTTCCCGCTCGCTTTAGCTCGCTAGCACTACGATTGGCTGCCTAGCAGGACGCGCAAAATAATCAGATTTTATATACCATCGCAGCCCGAGCGAGCTGGTACGCTTCATATCGAGTTGGCACGCAACAGAACGAACGGCAGTCGAGCTAAAGCGAGCGAATACGCAGTGAGACGCAACGATACCAACTGGGTGCGAGTGGCTAGCGAGCGGCAAGCGAGCAAAGAACGAGTGCCATACGCAATGTGGCGAACACACCGCGTATTGAATCGTACTGCTTCGAGCAACAGCGAGCTAAAGCGGGACAATAGGCAACCATAGGCAACCGTAGGCAGTCTCTATACGAGCCGGCATACGAGCTACATACGCAATAGTGTGACTGCAAACTTCAAAATCGCGGCGTATTGTTGGGTAAGGCTGCGTATTGATATACGCAGCAATACGCAGCAACATACGCAAAGGTGTGACCGAGGCATTATGGAGCGCTTTAAGCCCAGCGCAGACAGATCCGACCGACCAGATCCGACTGGTTTTCAGTCACGTTAGAGTCAGTTTCGCTCAGTCGGAGCCGATCCAACATGTTGAATCAGCCTCGAATGACCTCCGACTGGCACTTGACTGGAAAAACCGGAGTCCTGAGGCGGCGCATACTGAGTTAATCAGGCTGAAAACCAGTCGGATCGGGTCGATTCGGCTCTGTCTGCGCCGGCCATAAGTTGTAATAAAGGTTCTTTGTCTGTCTACCCATGTATACTGCTAATGTATCGTGAATGTATCAAGTTCATTTTGATGATGAGACGATTCTAAGGACCTTTATCGTCTTCATAATGTAATCATCACGTGCTTGTATGATAATTATTACATGTACATTGACATACAAGTATTTTATTTATTACAATGTGAAATAGTATGTGCAAAAAATGAAAATATACACATCATGTATGATGTTTATTCAGAAAAATAAAAGATTGTGAAATAAGTAAATTTCTCCCGACTATTTAGTATCGTTTCATATAGTATAGTCATTGTGCAATGTAAAATGGATAGGCCTAGTTGAGTTCTGGTAGAGAGAGTACAGTTTTAGTCAAACTGAATGGATAGTAACCAAAACCTGCACCATTACATTACAAACTAATAGTTATAACTCCACCATGCTCAAAAGGAATTAAACAATTACAAACGACTAAGTAAAACGCCTGTTTTCATTCAAAAAGAGCTGTTTAAACTAAAGAGGGCGCTTTAAAAAAACGCATTTGTTTAAACCATTTTAAATAAAATCTTGTGCATGTGATGGTTTGTTGAAATAGTGATTAGATAGAGAGATAATCAACAACTCTCTAAAAACCTCTTTGACAATTTTTGAAAGAGGAAGCATTTTAAAACGAATTTTAACGGCTGGTTCAAAATTATCGAATACTTGTGGGGCCCCACATTTATTTCAAAGGGTTATGTTTATGGATATTTCAGCGTTTCTGAACCGATTTTGATCAAATAAAGTTTTATTCTGCCATTAAAATTGTACGCTCTTTCAAATTTGACACTCAGTTTTTCATCATCTCACACAAAATGTATTTTGTGTAGCGCCCTCTCTATCAAAACTCAACAATCCTTTTAAATAGATATAAATGCATTTCGATAAAACGGTGAAAGAAGCCTATTCAGGATGCCTGACAATTGACCCCATGTCTGTAATTTCTACAGCATCGCATAATTAGCGTTGATCAACGCGCTTTGCACTCAATTAGTTCGCGCCTCA
>JBAMJV010004760.1:0-13069 GCA_037951105.1 Echinarachnius parma | reverse complement strand
CACACACACACACACACACACACACACACAAACACACACACACACACACACACCCACACACACACACACCCACACACACACACACACACCCACATTATTCAACTATAATTACATTTCTTTCAAACGGGGAAGAAAAAAAACACAATTGCATTCTGATGATCGAGGGGTATTTTTCAAGGAGGTGTGTGCATAATTTACAAAAACGGGACTCCAAGACCGAGAACCGGTTGAGTCGTGTAAGCGGGGGGGGGGGGGGGGGGGGTCTGTACAAGACTGATCGTTTTCTGAGACCACTGCAGCTGGATTATAGATGGCCGAGACCGATACAAGGTGTACCTTTATTAATATTTGTTCGGGGGCCGGTCGGGGCCGGAGGGTTTCGTACGCACCCAACGCACCCCCCCCCCCCCCCCCCCCCCCGGCCCCCGGCTACGGGGCTACGGACCTGTCATAATAGACCATTATAGCTTGGAGACATTCAAGGATCGGTTCACTATAGATTAGCGGTATATAATACAGTCAAACCTGTCTATAGCGACCACTCAAGGGACCGGCGAAAAGTGGCCGCTATGGACAGGTGGTCGCATTAGACAGGTAGGCCGCCATTTTGAATTTCTTGTCGCATATAAATATCATGCTCCTATGCACATGTGTAATGAAATGGCATCGGTACACGCTCATGTTATTCAAGTGTTTGTTGCATGCATAACCAAAACAAAAATTTAAATTATACATGAATTGGCATTACATTTCAAATGATATTACATGTTTGTACATGTACGATTATCTTGGTATTGTACGTGAAATTGAAATTGCAAAATGTGTCAATTTATTTACTCATCAATAGACTCGAGAGATTCACCTGCACTTTAAATGCTCATAAAGAGTTTTCTATAGAATTCTGAAGTCAAGATGCATAGTTTGGTCGTAACACGGATTATCATTGAACATAATTAGAAACATGGGGAAACACCCCGCCTAGGCTATTAAAATAATTGTTAGATGTCAAATTCGATTGTGATGTTGAGTGGTGTCTCTTTGTGTGACGCATTTCAGGATCAGCATTCTGCCTGCAGTGAAGGGAACGAATAATCTTTGTTTATGAGGCTGAATGACTTGGTGTCGGTTAGGCCTTTTTAATGATTTGAGTTATGCATTGACCAAAGGCAAACTTATTGGTGCCTTGGTCGCTCAAGCGCTATTTTTGGTCGCTATACACAGGTTTAAACGTGCGTCGGGACCCAAATGGGGTGGTCGCTGCTGGTCGCGTTAGGCAGGTGGTCGCATTAGGCAGGTCGCTTAACACATGATTTTTCACGGGGGGACCAGAGAGCGGTCGTTATGAGCAGGTGGTCGCTATAGACAGGTGGTCGCATTAGCAGGTTTGATGACTGTAATGCCCGGCGCAGACAGAGCCGACTCGACTGGTTGTTATTCCGATCGGCTCAGTTTTCAGTGCTCGCGACACACATTTTGCCAGTCGAGAGACAGTCGGATGCCAATTGGGGCCGATTCAACACGATAAATCTGTTCCGACCGACCGGGCCCGACTCTAGCCTGATTAAAACCAGTCGGATCGGGTCGAGTCGGCTCTGTCTGCGCCGGGCTTAACTCTAAAAGGGACAACCCTTAGGGGAATAATAATGTCCTATACATTATGCTGATATATTTTCAATAATCAGCATGCAAAAGGCCGGGGCACCGCTTCAATCACAAAATGTATATAGCTAGCAGGCGCGGATCTACGGGGGAGGGGGGGGGGGGGGGGGGGGGGGTTCAAATGATAGCAAAAGAATTCGCCGCTTCGCGGCTATCAGTGAAAAAAGTGAACAAAAATCACTTACGGGTGTTTAAAATAGCAAAAAAATCGCCGCTTCGCGGCTATAAGTGACAAAAGTTAACAAAAATCACTTACGGGGGTTCAAAATAGCAAAAAAAAAGTGCCGCTTCGTGGCTATCAGTGAAAAAAGTGAACAAAAATCACTTACGGGGTTTAAAATAGCAAAAAAAATCGCCGCTTCGCGGCTATAAGTGAAAAAAGTTTACAAAAATCACTTACGGGGGTTCAATATAGCAAAAAAAAATAGCCGCGAAGCGGCTCGTGGACGATGCTCCGCATCGTCATTGGGTCAAACCCCCCCACCCCCCCCCCCCCCCCCTTAGCAAAAAGCTAGATCCGCCCCTGGCTAGCCGTTTTACTAGTTAACGTTAAGTCCACTGTCACTCCTGGGAAATCTTATTGTCTTTGTTCAGTTACCCTATGTTTAAATTATTCATACAGAAAAAGCCGCGCATCACCGTCGGTGATTCCTTGATACTGCACTACCTGCAGGTTTAAAGGGATCTAGTAGCTATGTTGACATGTTCAAAAAGTGATGAGTGGTTATAATACAATGTATATTGTTGTTATCTGATATGTCCACTGGGTGTTGTGTGAAAATTTCAAGTTAAATGGACTTTATATGGCTGAGTAATGAGCAAAAATGCAAAGTGACATTCACTTACTCAAATTGCACTCACTTTGTACACGGTTCTGACGATCCATTGGATAATTTGACATCTGAACACTTCAATCGTAAATATCTTTTTAACGAAAAGGTAATTTGAAAAACCGAAACCTGTCCCATGCTTTTTTTGGTTAATAAGAATACAACAAGGTATGAGGGAACCGCTATAATTCCAACTGGATTTTAAGTCCCTTATATAGTGTCAGTTATTTTGTAATATGATTAAAGCTTCTGATTAAAAAGGGTTTCAGGGAACAACAGCTCACTTTGGTATCGGGATCTACATTGCCCCATAAAAAAAAAACCTGCTATAGTAGTTCCAACGGCTCAGTATTATGTGCCCCGGGTTCGAATCCCCCGGGATGAAGCCCCTTTTTTCTTTGCTCCGAAATTTAGGCTCGGTTTGAGTAAGGGCAATTCATTAGGAGCACTTCTGGCATGTCTGGGGCAGATCCTAAATACGGTAGTAGTTTCGCATTAATAAGTTCTGCAGAACTGTTCAGAAAGGGCATGCATGGACTTTACCTCGAAGAACACTAGCCTAGGGCAAAGTTTCAAGAAGTGCCATGGCTATTGTAAACGACACATTGACATATCTTACAGATCGTGTTCACCAGACTTAAAGCCTGCATGATATAGGACAATAATTTGCAGTCTTGTGGGGCGGGGTATACAGAAAGGGCATCGGGCCCTGGCTTGATTAGCATGAACAATTCATAACCATATCAAGGGGTAAAACTCTATAGAGTTCATAATACCATAAAAGTGGATCATAACATGAATTTAGTTTTACAGGACTGAAACTTGGAGCAATTTGTCGACTAATTTCCGGCAAGAAAAGAACATTATGCTAATGGGCAGTGCTATTAAATCACCAAGGGCAATTTATAGTGGACAAATGGCACACTTGAGAATAGGAGGATTAATTAGTACATGCAACGTTTTAGCTCTTTGTTTTCTTTTTGTTTTACTTGGCTCACAAACTATAAATTGACAAAGGGATCAAAGGGCAAATTAAACTATTGTTTTAATTCTTTCTAATTTAATTGACGACTTTCTTATCGCGAGTCTTGAGAGGCACTTTCTGGTGCCTCGCTCCCTCTTCCGAACCCTACTATAGCGTGGTCGAACTAATTGGGGGGGGGGGGGGGGGCACTGAAATGGGGGCACTCCAAGTATATTTGTTTTTCACACAGATTTTGTCCTTATACATGTACATGTATTTTGTTTTGTCAAATCATTGGGGACACGGGCCCCGTGCTACGCCACTGTCGATGGGAACATCTTGACCTTTTCTCAATGGGGGGGGGGGGGGGGGGGGGGGGGGGGTGAAGGGGTTACACTTGGACCATGCATGCATGACACTGGCCGTGCCCTAACCGATATCACGGATCGGGAGCTAATTGCTGGAATAAGAATTTCCTTTAAAAGTGGAAACATGACTTGTGATGTCAGAGTGCTGTTTTAATTAATTTATGTTGCATGTTGATGTCGTAATTCAGGCCTGATTCTGGCTCAGAACTCGAGAGGGATACGTTTTAAATTAATTATTTTGAAGGTGAGTAGATCCATTTTTCTGTGAAGATATTTAAGATTGAGTTGAAAAGCTAGCTGTTCAATTTTACTCAAAAGTATCGGGATTAGGATATTTCGATCCTATCCGCGTATCCGAATTCGGATACTTTACATGAACGATCGGGGCCTAATATCTGACATGATTTTTCAAATTTGTTCACCCGATAAACATGTAACTTTTCTGTGAAAATATCACATATCATTGAGAAGAATCTTATAATAATATCAAATATCACTTTTTAGAAAAAGAGAGTCGATGGCATGGCCATCGCCATCGGCTTGGTACTTGTAGTTGGTTAAACTTAATTATCACATATCATTATTCGGATTCAGTTCAGCTCGGATTAATGGAATGGAATGGAATGAAATGAAATGATGTTGGTGTTTATCTGTTTATGTTGATGTTTATGTTGGTGAAACAGCATTATCGTGAAATAATGCTCCGGGGGACACACATAGCCCGCTGTCCCATTCATCGTGTATTCCCATTATATCACTTCGCCGAGCGCCGGTACAGCCGAAGTGCGCTTGCGCATGAAAATCATATGAATATTTATGAGGCTCGCCCCACGCACACGTGCCAGAGCGCTCCACTGTGCATGCACAAAAAAGTACGACGATAGCTACTGTATATCGGGACTGCAAAACCATGCATAATATCCATGTCAACAACTTTATCAACACTCGCACACAAGAAAAAAGGTATGAAACGATTGATAAAAGTATGTAGAATTCAGATAAATTATCATCATTCACATACAAAATTTTCGAAATATCGAAAACTTACCTTATAAACGGCATCCCGAATAGCTCAAAATCCATTTTGGTGAAAAACAGCAGGTGAAAAAGACCTTCTTTCACAAGATTTTGTCCAAAGAGTCGCGTATCGAATTTGGTATCAACGTGTAGAATGGGCGTTCAGAAAGCCAATGACGAGTCGTAAGCATCGAAATGAATTGTGGGAAGAGAATGCAGCGAAAAGGGTAAACCCTGTGCTATGTCCAGTCCGATACCGCTCCGATACCACATTTTCATGGCATGCATAATCGACCCAGAAGCCAGCCAAGTCTCGTAATGAGATGCGTGCGCACACGATCAATGACGTCATGCATACATTATCGTTCGCGAAAGGTACCGCTCGCTGGCTATGTGGGACAGTTTGAACCGGACACCTTCCTACCAGCTGACAAGTCAAATTGTGGCCGATATGATTATGATCTATGATGCGCGTCGCGTGTCTGCTCCACAAACTAACAAATATTACATTTCGAGAATATTGGGTTTATTTCGTCAGAACGACAATTCGTAACATTTTCCATTCCTAATCTCCTCTGACGAAATAAACCCAAATAATTATAAGATTGGGTTTATTTTGTCAGAATAATACATCTAAGAACCGTCCAAACAAAATAAACTGCTTCAAGTAATTATGAAAGTCATTGTTCAACTCTCTCTACTTACTCGTGAAATAAGGCTCCGACCTGTACAAACCTATGGAGGCATGGAGCGCCTTCCATAGAGTTGTACATGGCGGAGCCTATATTCACGAGTAAGTAAAGAGAGTTGAACTTCGCCAACTCTCTTTACTTACTCGTGAAATCAATGAATCCTAAATTTCTCTGACGAAATGAACCCAAATAATTATGAGATTGGGAGATCTAAGAACTGTCCAGACGAAATAAACTGCATCAAGTAATTATGAAAATCAATGTTCACCTCTCTTTACTCGTGAATGAAGGCTCCGCCCTGTACAACTCTATGGAAGGCGCTCCATAGGTTTGTACAGGGCGGAGCCTAATTTCACGAATAAGTAAAGAGAGTTGAATTATTGAACTGTCTAAATATTATACAGTTTTGGGTTTTACTACTGATTTGTGGAAGCGATTTATGTGTTTTTGATTGCGATTACAAAATTTGCAATTATATGTCTCTTGTGATACTCGTCCGTATCCGTGATTATTGTTTCTATGGGAAAACGCGTGGTGGAAAGAAAACCCAAGAAATCCCCGCTTTCAGGCGAGTTTCGCAGCGTAAACAAAGGAAATCTATTCAAGATTAGTAGACCGAGAAATCCATCGAAATTGCCGTAAGTTTGGTGCTGTAAAAATTGGAGTCACCAGGGGACTAAACCACGATATAGCTGATGAAACAATCAGTGTTTAGTACTTTGGTAATAGGACACAGATTTGATCACACTCCGATTTCCAATCATGGATTCATCATTTCATGCAGAACAATCTAAAAAATTGTTGTTTTTGTGTGTGTTTTTTTTTGGTCCTTATCTAGCAGATTTGCCTTGTATTTTCTTTATCAATAGTATATTAAAATAATATACAACATGAAACATTTAATCATGAATAAAGTTCAAATTGGATCAGATAATTTAATCATAATGTCAACTAAATTATTAGTAAATATTGACATCTAGGGTCCACGTCTATATGAAGAATCATTTGTTAAAAAATAAAAGACTGAAAAGAAAGAAGAACAAAAGGGACAATCAATTGGAAACAAATGAACAAATCTATCTTGCGATCACTTTTTCTCCAGTCCGATTGTGGATCTAATTTTGATCATTTAATCAAAGTTTGCCGATACGATTAATGTTCCGTTCATCACGGTCAGTCGGTCACCTAATGTATTCTTCTTCTTCCAGTGAGTACATCCCTCTTCTACTTCTAGAGTATTGTCGTATTGTTCGATAAAATCCATGTATGTCTGTCTCGAACAAAGCCTACTGTTTTTCTTATGATTCTAGCTCTAGGTCAAAGGTCATAGGTTGCCATGGATTACGAGTTTAAGAAGGAGACATCAAATTTGCGTGAAAGTGTGGAAGACCTGTTTGACTTTGAGGGATGCAAGGTCGGAAGGGGAACCTACGGCCACGTGTACAAGGCCACCACCAAGAAAGAACCAAAGAAGGAGTATGCGCTGAAACAGATTGAAGGCACAGGCATCTCGATGTCAGCATGCAGGGAGGTGGCGGTGAGTATTCTACTTGTTTGTGGAATTTTTATTTTGAATGTTCATTTGTTTGTTTGTTTACAAAAACAAAATGCCATACAAATAACTTTTCTTGTAAGGTAATGTATAAACATTTTTCAAGAAAGAGCCTAAGAAGGTTTACATGTAATGTAACAGATTGAAGGCATGGTCATCTCGATGTCGGCATGCAGGGAGGGTGGCGGTGAATGTTCTGTTGTGTTTTTTTAAAACTTTTTTGTTGGATTATTGGTTGTCTTGTATTTAAAAAAAATTTGTTTATATATTTGTTTTTTTCTTCTTGGGGGGGGGGGGGGGGGGTTGCTTGTACTATTAAATGCATATAGAAGAAGAAAAGGAAGAGTATGCACTTAAACAGATAACAACAATTAACTTTTTTCTTAAATGGTCAATTACAAATAGTTACAAATTTTTCTCTTCAGCACTAGTTATGATGACTCTGATGATGAATTTACCAGTTTCTCACTTGTCTTTCAACTTTTAACAGTTACTCAGAGAGTTGCGCCATCCCAACGTGATCTGCCTCCGAAGGGTGTTCCTATCCCACAGCGACAGGAAAGTCTACCTGCTGTGTGATTTCTCTGAACATGACTTATGGGTAGGTACTGCATTTTTAAAGGGTACCACCACCCAAAAATAATAATCTTTTTATAGAAAGGTAACATCTTTAGTATTCCATTCCTTCAATAAGTTCACAATAATATGTTTTCAGAAAAAATATATAATTGGAAAACGCATCACCATTCTCAGCCATGCGGTCATGCGGTCTGAATGCGCAGACTATTATGCGAGCAGTGCCAGCGGCGCTCTATGCAGAGCGAACGAATCATCCGGGATTCTATTGACGTACGCGTGAATTGCATTGGCGCACTCGCAAATGCTTGGCCCGTGTGGAACCACGAGATAGCCGTGGTTCCGTAAGTGGTGGAAATTAATTGCTTTGTTTATGAATTACACAACCCTTTGCAAAATGTTTGGTATCTATTTGATATCACAAAACGGTACCAAAACATATAATAATGTGTTGTCCTTTGCCTGGTGGTCCCCTTTATTGTCATGTGTGGGGATCAGGGAAAAAATAAAAATGTACTTTTCGTGGGCTACTTTTCAAGCTTACCTGCATAAAAATCACACTACCCAAATTCGATTTGCATTGAGCCCCAGGCAAATTTTCAGGTGCTCTTTTATGATTTTCGCAAGCTCTTTTTTTGCATTTTGGGGGGAAAATTTGCCCCACGCTCCTGTGTATTTTTTGCACTGGTGGGGATGTAGAGGGTTGGTCCAAACATTCCAAACTAGGCTTGTTTGTGTGCACTACATGTAGGAAGTACACAGGGACTGAGGGCGATTTTGCCCCCTTATTTTCCAAATATCCCCAATGGGGCCAAAGCCAGAAGTGTTGTATATGCGACGAGACGGAAATTGAGCTCTATTTTTTCTCATACAAAAAATATTAAAAATATGTGACTGGCTTTGTTAGTACCTGGAGAGGGTCACTATTGTATCATCACGCAAATAAAGGCAGTAACTGAAAAGGGCCCCACCTTGGTGCCCCCTATCATGGTGAAATCACTGCTGTACCAGTGTTTTTTTTTTATTATTTATCTTTGTCAAATAAACTGAATTGTAATTGAATTGAAATTAAATGTAAAAAAACTGCTGAAAACTGCTTATCCACTATAAAGGCAAGTGTAGTAAAATGTAAATCAATGGAGCCGCGAGCTATCGAATCTGGGAGATTCTTCTTCAGGCGAACGAATAATGACAACAACTATACTCAACATAGAGTTATAAATATAAACAAGTAGGGGGAAAGTGGACCAGCAACAAGCTGGAGTGAACAAGAACAAAATAATGGGGGGATACAATGGAGGAGGTGTACATGCAGTAGCAGGCTATAGTAGACAGGAACAAAAGAAATAATGCTGATGAGGGCTACGGGGGAATTGAAATTAATATGTAAAGTTTTTATCTTGCAGCATATAATCAAGTATCACCGAGCGAATAAAGCCAGCAAGAAGGGCCCCACCTCGGTGCCCCCTATCATGGTGAAATCACTGCTGTACCAGATCCTGGATGGCATCCACTATCTACACTCCAACTGGGTCCTGCACAGAGATCTGAAGCCAGCCAATATTCTTGTGATGGGGGAGGGGCCGGAGAGAGGAAGGGTCAAGATAGCCGACATGGGCTTCGCCAGGCTGTTCAACTCCCCTCTCAAGCCACTGGCCGACCTGGACCCGGTGGTGGTCACCTTCTGGTACAGGGCGCCAGAGTTACTCCTCGGGGCACGCCACTACACCAAGGCAATAGGTGGGTTATGATGATGGTGATGATGATAGGGGTGGAGATACCGGTGATGATGGTGGTGATGATGATGATGATGATGATGATGACGATGACGATGATGACGACGACGACGACGATGACGATGATGACGACGATGATGATGATGGTGATGTGAAATGTGATTATTATAAGGTGATGGTGATAGTGATCATGATAATGTTGATGATGGCGACGACAACAACGACGGTGGTTATTAGTACGAATGGTAGTAGTGATAATGTGATGGTGCTGGTGGTGCTGGTGATGATGTTGATGTTGATGGCAATAGTTCATGGAAATGATGGTACCGTCGCAAATGACAGCAATCATCTAAACGCTCTTACAATGCAAACAAAAATAAGGCACATCATGTATTAAAAACATCTATTTCTCATGCTGCCTTATTGTCCACAATACTTTATTTCCATACCCTTTTTTTTTATGCCATATTCTTGTTACCTCAGACATATGGGCCATCGGCTGTATATTTGCAGAGCTGTTGACGTCAGAACCAATCTTCCACTGCCGGCAAGAAGACATCAAGACCAGCAATCCATATCATCATGATCAACTCGACAGGATATTCAACGTCATGGGATTCCCACAGGGTAAGTCAATTAAGAATGTCTTGACCGTGGGGGAGGGGGGAGGGGGGAGTCTTGTATAAATAGTCACATACTTTGTATGTACATGTAATTGCAACTCTATTACATGCATACAAAAAATTGGGTTTGATCCATTAGCTAGCGCAAAGTTTTGTTGGAAACTCAAACAAAAATTTTCTTTTAATGCAATGGACAGTTGAAGTTGCATCGCTCTGAACACCCCCCAGACGTAAGTATCATGTTGTCGAGACTGGCACTGGGTTAGATCCGTTGCATTAACACATTGCTCTGGATCCATAAGCTAGCGCAAAGTTTTGTTGAAAACTCAAACATAAATTCTCTGTTAATGCAATGGACAGTTGCAGTTGTGTTTTAATCGCTCTATACACCCCCAGACCTCAGTATCATGTTGTCAAGACCAGCACTGGGGTTTTGTAAGCGGTTTCTTTTGTTCAGGGGGATGGCCTATTCCTTCATCCCCCCTCCCCCCCACCCCCCCCCCCCCCCCCCCCTTCCCCCCAAACAAGATATATTTCTGCAAACCTACACCAGAGTGGACCAGGAAGGTGTTTCACAAATATTCAAAGTTGAACTTGACTCTGAGCTGGATCTAACAATTATGGAAAGCCATTTGTACACCTGGAATAAGGCAAAACAATTACAAATATGGGAAACTTGTGGACGTGGTGTTGCAAGATTGGTAGAGCTCGCACTTTCCAATCGTGAGATCCCGAGTTCGAACCTATTTAATCTCTGAGCTACCAGAATACCAAAAAGACAAAATTCACACTAAGTCTAGAGGTCTGGACTAAAGTGTGAATTAGTTAGTCCAAGGTTATAAACTTAGTCCAGCCTAAGTTGATAAACTTAGTAGAATACTGCCCTATGTGTTTACTACCTAGCCACACCATCCAAAATAGACTTGGCATGAAACTAAGCTACATGTAGCAGGCTTTTATGAATATGGGGCCAGGTCTCTGAGATTCCCAAACCTTGGATGTAATGATCATCGTGCCAACTGCTTTTGATTTTGCAGAGAAAGACTGGGAGGATATCAAGAAGATGCCGGAACACAGCAACCTGATGAAGGACTTCAGGAGATCCAAGTAAGTGGGTGTCATGTACATTATTTTTGGCCTTTATCCAAGCCTAAACACTAACTTTTGTCTGTACCGATTTAAGAAAATATTTACATGTATAAATCCTACACAGGTTTGAAAATATACCAAAATGGTTTTAACATTGTTTTTAGTGATCTCTCTATTGAATATTTATTTAAACCAAACATCACATCACATACACACTTTTGATTAAAAAATGGTTGAAACTTGATTGGTCTGGATGGCGCCCTCAGCTGCTTTTTGAATGAAAACAGCCCTGAAACTAAATCGTTTATATGTTTAACTACCATTCAAGCATCATTGAACTATAACCGTTACTTTTTAATGATAACTTACAAGTTTTAGTTAGTCAAATTCTGTTTAACCAAAACTGTACTATCCCTTTAACATTATCTGCTTCTCTATTCCACAGCTATGCCAACTGTTGCTTGCCCAAGTACATGGACAAACACAAAGTACCCAAAGACAGTAAAGCATTCCAACTGGTGAGTCACAGATCTCTTTACATCCCTTTCAAAAAATATTTAACGTGCTAGAAAACGTTATGTACATCTCAAGCTGTGTCAGGTTTTTCATAGTTTGATAATATTTGAGCAATAATGATTTATTTACCCAGATCAGCTACTTCAGTAACAAACGCGTCTCTTCCAGCAGACCAAGTAATGATTAACATTTATATGTATGAATGATTTATATATGAAAGGAACAAAATTATGAGAAAAAAAAACCTAACCACCCATCAAATCTACAGGAAGCCCACACACACCAACACATCTTCTACAGACTCCAAGGATAACTATAAATGACACAGAAACATTCAAACATGTTCTGCAGAATCATCTGCAGACTGCAGTTTGTATTTATTAGCAATTGTCCTGCCTTTTACGTTCTGAGTGATGCTCAAGTTGAGCTTATCAGAGTATTTTATCCAGATCCAGACCATCGAGAAAGCATCACGCAGTCTTTTTCAGAACTGTCCATTTCCTCCCTTTTGTACATGGTTTTACCGCAAGGCAGCTGCGTATCAAACTCAGGGCTGGAATTCACAAAGGAGGTTTACATAAACCATGGTCTACATCTATGAAGTGCTGCTCGTAGACAGGTTAAAAGTGGAAATCACTTTTTCTATTTTCTATTTATATGGCTGTTGGTTCTCACATACCTGCAGCACCAAATTAAATTCACCATCTATGAACATATACATGTATTCAGTGTCTTTAGCAAAAGTGCAGCTTCATATTGTTCACAAATATATATATTCACAAAGTATACAAATGGTGCTTCGTAGATGTAGACCCTGGTTTTTTAATACACAAACCTCCTTTGTGAATTCCAGCCTATGTGCCCAGTTAAGAAATTTCCTTATGAATAAATCTATTATATTCAATGATTTTTCTCAGTTGTCCAAGCTGCTTACAATGGATCCAACAAAGAGGATGACTTCGGAGCAAGCAATGGATGACCAGTACTTCAAGGAACAGCCAACACCTATGGCAGAGTAAGATGCTGGCTGATGATGGTGATGATGGTGATTTTGGCCAGGATGATAATGAAAATGAATATGATGATTGGTGATGGTGATGATGATGTCAATGATGTCAGTGATGATGATGATGATGATGAGGAAGATGATGATGATGATGATGATGATGATGTTGGTGATTATGGCAAGGATGATAATGAAAATGAATATGGTGATAATGATTGGTGATGGTGATGGTAATAATGATGATGTCGATGATATCGATGATGATAATGATATCGATGATGATGATGATGATGATGATGATGATGATGATGATGATGATGAAGAACATGATGTTGATGATGATGATGATGATGATGATGATGATGATGATGATGATGATGATGAAGAACATGATGATGATGATGATGATGATGATGATGATGATGATGATGAAGAACATGA